>JAOVYW010000093.1:4949961-4969762 GCA_025775045.1 Hiodon tergisus | reverse complement strand
CTTGGGTGAACTCTAGCTCATAGGGCTCAGTCTGCACTTGGGTGAACTCTAGCTCATAGGGCTCAGTCTGCACTTGGGTGAACTCTAGCTCATAGGGCTCAGTCTGTGCTTGGGCGAGCTCCAGCTCATAGGGCTCATTCTGCTCTAGGGTGAACTCCAGCTCATAGGGCTCAGTCAGCACTAGGGCTACACCCACTGAACCACATTTGCAATACATAAAAACTATTGGATAAATGTTACTAGTTTAGTTTGTTAGTCTATAAACTACATATTATATAAACTAAATTAAAAAGCTTCTGCTTTTTAAAATAGATGCACTACAGCAATTTTCTGTTTAACAGTTTACTCTTTGTTTTGTGTATCGATAGTCAATTAAACACTAATAGAGTATATGTAAGTCCTGAGTACCATTTGAATAAGGCAGTACCTCAAACTCTGAGAGAATGGGTAACTGCATCCTCCAAAGAGAGGTAGAATTGGTTGCGTGCAGTACATGACTCAGAATCTCGTTTTACCCCACATACTGGCTGATATTGCCAGGGAATAAGCAGTGAAGCAGCCAGAGCTGTAGGACAGACCATCAGCCTGGTGTCGAAAACCTCTCCTGTGGCTCATAACCAGTTTGTGGGCCTGGAAATATTGTATAGTCAAGTGAAAACATTTTAGAGGTTAGATGGGCACAGACACTTCTATTAGGAAAACTAAGAAACTGATTTGTGAATAATGTGTAATCTCACCCATACTGACTTGGCTGGAGGCGTAGTCTACAGATGTTTAAATGTCTGGAAACAATGTAGGCATTTACACAAATACAGTGACGCATAATGTAATTTTGCTTTCCAGCTTTTTGATACAGCCATGTTGTGCAGACTAGTGGTGTTGTATGTTCTTCTCGCCTGTGTAAAACCCATGGGGACATTGTTTAACAGTCGGTTTAGAGTTTGCCGGCACGTGGTTGGCTAGCTGTGTGCTCTTTATAGTTTGGCACCTGTGTCTATGTCTTCACTCACAGACACCCGCTGGAAGGAAGTACAGGATGAGGAAATAAACAGACCGCCTTCTTCAACCCGCCGCCGGATGGATCTTTACACTATCCGGCTTGGTGTAGAACAGGGGGGTTCTGCAACACTCTCGATAAAAGTGCAGCCTCAGGAGTTGAATGTTCACAAGTGCTTTCTTGCCCTTCCCAGGGATCTGCGATCCTGCAAATGCTAATAACCGATATCCGCTACCTACCTCAGGTTGAGAAGGTCCAGATTTCCTTCTAACCCCGCCCCTGCCCCCCCCCCAACGGAATGCTGAGCGCTGAACTCTCATTGCCTGCAGGTCACTCGAGCTTCTGTGCAAAGAAGCCATCACTTGTTTACTCAACACTAGGCTCATTTTGCCAAGTCATAGACCATGAACCCTTGAGTGGCGCAAGCTGGGGGCTCTGAGGAATGATGTGAGACTAAACAAGAAACAAATAACCATTGTCAGACTTGGCCGAAGGAGAAACCATATTGAGCCAGGTGTGGGCCACCCTACAGTTATCTGACCTTTGGTCCTGGCTGACACTGGTAGAGCTTGATTTCTGTTGTGTCCTGAGTTGTTTACCTTAGGCTAATGGGCAGAGTTTAGTAACAAAATTCAAGTAAGCTGGGGCTCTGTGGCCAGCAAGGTACAAATGACAAATGATAAGAAGCCAAGCACAGCAGACGGCCCACACACACCCTATCCAGTGGGAAGGCTGGCAGACCTCTTTCAGTCTAGGCTCATAGTGCCATCTGGACCAGGTTCAAGGTCCACAGAGGCAGGCTGAGGCAGGAGTTGGGGGTACAGTGCAACAAACATGGCTCACCGAAGCCTAGAGGGGCTTGGGCTGTTTTGTATTGTTTAGGCTTTGAGTGTTCTTTGTCTGTACGCCAAAATGACTCATCGTTTCTTCATTTCTGTAATTGAAGATGGTTTTAATTACATGTTTTTTTGTGAGAGCCTCTTGATGGTTTGACAACAGAGACGGTCAATGTTTTCATGACGAGATCAGTACAACTTCACTGGTAGGAATTTCTGGCGGGCCTCATTTCCTGTCAGTTAAAAGTGTTGCTTGAAAATGTTGATCAGTATCTGGCGTCATGAAAGGTTGGCCGTGTTGACGCCACTTCTGTTTGGCGGCAGTAGATTATGATATCGTTTTAATCTTGGGCTAAAATGTGAGTTTTAAACTGTTTTCTTAGTGTAAGGTCTAGCTTTTTTGTTTTTGTTTTCCAGCCTTGGTAGTGTTCTGGTATATGTGACAATATGGGGGGGGGGGGGGGGGCTGTTGCTTACCCAGTAAACCGGAATTGGAAGAGGAAGAAGGAGGTAGGAAGAGAAGGAAGAAACAAGAAGGGCAGGAGAGACCAGCAAATAAAGCAAGGAAGAGCGCAAAGGGTGGAATCAGCCCCTGCTGGGATCACGGTGGATATTTGAGGCAGGCTGGACAGGAAATGCCGAAGCCGTCCCAGAGGGGAGCTGCACTCTTCCCGCTGCTGACTGAGGAAAGGCGAGGAAAGGCCCATTTCTGCCTTGCTCAACCTGTCACCACCATCCAACGGAATCTACCTAAGAGTAGCTAATTCAAAAGCCCCAGATCTGCTTCTCTGAGCGGCAAGAGGCTAATGTTTCATCAGGCTGTGTACGGACTATGCTGGTATCAAAGCACAGAAAGTTGACAAACAGGTGCAAAGACGTATTTTTTTCAGGGCTGTCATGAGCCAAACTTTGAAAACAAAGTGGGTGGATTTCCAAATAAATGTATACTCACTTCAAAAAAAAATCCCCTGCTTTTCCAAAGCTATATACAGTATTTATCACTCTTTAATTTGAATAAGTTTTATTTTCCTTTAGGCTGCTTTAGAGTTATATATGTTTAGCTTTGATGATTACATTCCACATATCTGAGAGGCCATGTTTACATTTTGTTAAGTGAGGAATAATTTTCTGTTTTCTTTTCTTTCTTTCTTTTAGAAAAGGTTAAAGATATTTAGTGATTGGTAGTTCCCCAAACATTTAAAGTTTTGTATGTAAATGAGTAGTCACTCAGTTCCTCAGCTCGCTCTGTAGTTGATGTTCCTCTTTGTAACTCAGTCAGTAAGTGGTTTGCAATGTCATAGTCACTGAATTTCTTTGCGTGTTACTCTCAAAGCACATGTAAATCAATCTTGCACCATTGTTACTACACACAATAGGCTTTCCCAGTAGCCAAACACCTCTGATACTTCTGTCTGCACACTTTCCATGGAACAATTAGTGCTGTGACTATGCAAGGGTTGACGAGAGTTGCTGGTATGGCCGAGAGTGAAATTGCAGGCGTGCAGAAACAAAGGGAATCGGATTGGGTTGGTAAGCGACTGTCTGCTTTAAGCCCAGTGCTGTTTGATGACGTTCCATTCCACTCATACTTATATTTCTCTCTGTATAGTCTATCAAAACCATTTCAGATTAAATTATATAAATTGCACTATTGCTGATAAAATCAGTAGGATCCGATATAAATATTAGTAGCGATTAAGATAGAAAGTCAGGTACTACGTACTAAACAAGATGTGTATTCGTAAAACGCGATACGTCAGTCCGATTCAGTTGTTAAGCGACTGCCTACTTTCCCTGGGCAGTGCCACGGTCTCATTGAGAGTGTTGAAGATGCGGGGCTCATACCAGTCTTTCTGCTAGGGGATTGGGATGTTGTTCAAGTCTGCATGGAAACTAAATAAATGAGCATGAAGAAACAAAAACTTTCTGTTCACCTCTATACTTCTTCACCTCTCCTGTACTCATTTGGCTCTGTTACTCAGTGGTATATTGATAATCTAACACATCTGTTAACACAAAGTGTTAACTGGCTTTCTTAACTTGCATTTGATTAGTTTTTATCAATGCTTTAAAAAGAAAACTATATAGAATATAAATATTCGTCACTTTTTGACACATGTGAATGGGTACTTACATTCCACACCATGTGCTGGAGGGATAACACAGTCTGGCAGCAATCATTAGTTTTTTCTCTTTCTTCTCTCCCATTCAATCTCTTTTGTTTGTTCTGTATAAAGGCTTCTTTTGTCTTGCCTAATAATGTGCTATTTATAACTGTCTTTTTATTTCAAGAAAACAAACAAGGCCATAGTGATGCTCTCTGTGGAGCCAGGAAAAGCCGATCTGTGCCACCATCCCAGCTGTCACAACTTTCTGAATGCACAGAAAGCGATACATTTCTATGGAGGTCGGGCTTGTCTTCCGGTCTAATCGGGGAGCCCTTCAAACCAGGAAATTATCAGATTTTCAACCTGCTCTCTAATTTTACTGAAATCTATCTTGTCCCTCTCTTTAATTCTGCCCCTCTGACAGTTACAACACACCTCTCCCCTCTGGCAAATATATTGTTCCTCTCTGAGGGCTTGATGTTAGTGCTGACCATGTTTGTGAGGGAGAAGGATGGAACGGTTTGGCCACTTGGTCCCAGGTATTAACACCAGATTGTTTTCTCTGCCTTGGTGTGGATGTACTGTGGCAACTTGCCAGGAACAAGGCAGGCCCTATGAAATGAAACCCAGTCTCTGGGTGCTTTTTCTCCCAGAAAGCATGGATGGCTGCTGGAACAAGGTTACAGAATGAGGGGTGTATTTACAAAGTAACAGGTAGGGTTACAGAATCCAGGTGACAGGTTTAGGGTTGCAGTTACACAGGAAGGGCTAGGGTTAAGGAGGGTGCATGCACGTTGGATCCTCTGTTCATATCGTTTTATGCCTAACATTAAGCCCAATGCTGTTTTCCGTGCATTTATGTCACTGATGTTCCATTCCACTCATAGTTATATTTGTCTCCGTAAAGTCTATCAAAACCATTACATGATAGTGGCACCAAAGCCTGTTTGGACACACCTCGTGTGTAGAAATACACGTAGATGACTCAAAACTACTAAATGATAGTAATCACACTGTTGCTGATAAAAATCAATAGGATCCAATACAAATATTTGTAGCAATTAATATAGAAAGTCAGGCATGATGTACAGGATGTGTATTCGTAAAACTTGATTATCAAAAAGATAACTCACTCTCCTCGCGGATGGCGGTCATATGTTGTACCAGCACCACAACCTTCAATCCTGTTGTGGCTTTTCCTGAATGGCCAAGTTTGAGTTTGTTACGCTACCCTTCTTCCTCTTCTCCCTCATGTGCAGCATGATAAAGTTATCTATGTACAGTGAGTATTTCGTTTAGATGATAACAGCCCCTCACCAGCCTGAAAGCTAAAGTGGGGAGGCCTGGAGTTGGTGTACAGAGCTGGGCAGGCCTGGAGTTAGGACCCTGAATGATGGAATATATTCTTGAAAGTGGAGACGCAGTGTATGAGAATAAGAAACATCTGTTGGAGTCAAATGTTTTCTGCTAACGCATATGTGTACCCCCCTTAAAGGTTTATGGAGTGGTTTAAAAAAATTTTTTTTTTTTAAATCAGCCAGAATTCCAAAGAGATCCAGTCATAAATCTTCTGTGGCAACGTAACCACACACAGCCCCAGAAGATCCTTTAAAATGACGTCCCCTGCACCACACACCTACCCCCAGAGAGTGGCAGCCCTCGGAGGCTGCTTCATCTGCCTCGTCAGGGTCAATACATCGTAGCTCATGGAGAGTTAGTCACGTTGGTAAATCTGTGGTAAAACTGAATTGCCAGTTTCCATCAGGTGTGCCAGGAACTCCGCTGCCAAGCCAAGGTGTTGTGTGTTGCTGTACGGTCAAGCAGTGTTGATGTAAAAGTTTCACACACCAACACACACACACACACTTTTTATAGGTTGTTTTTTAAAGGCCTCCCCGTTCTTCTCATTGCACCGCAGAAGTGTTAGTTATTTATTTGTTTTGTCATGCTTTAAGCACTTTGGCTCCGGGTTTTGCTGAGTATTGAAATTTCCACTCCTCCCGAAATCAGTCTAACCTTCCCTCCCTCCATCTCCCACTCCCTCCTCTCTCTCCTCTTTCAGCTTCTTGTTCTTTCAGTCATTCCTTCTTTCATTAACCCCCTTTTTCTACAGGCTCATTTCCTGTTCATTCCTGTTTTTTGCTCATCTTCGTCTCGTCTGTCTTTTTTCTGCAGCCTTCCATCATTTCTGTTGGTGTTCCCCCATCTTCCCCCTCCCCTCTGTGTAGCTCTGCCCATTCCAGTCCTCTGTATGCCTCTTCTTCCCCTGTGATTTTCCTCTCTCTCTCTCTCTCTCTCTCTCCCAAACTCCAACTCTCTCCTGTAACAGCCAGACATGGCCCCCCTCTCTCCAGCTCCTTCACCCTCTTTCGCTCTCTCTCTCTCTCTCTCTCTCTCTCTCTCTCTCAGGAAGTCGGGAGACATAGTCATTCCACTCTCACTCCACAAATAGCTAATGTAATGGCCACCCTAGGGAGCCCTCTCCTGCCGTGAAACGGCCCACAGATTTCTGTCTGGCAAATAACCGTGCATGTGCTCGGGGGGGTGGGCACTGTCCTTTCTGGTTACAGCAGCGAACACAGAGAAAAGCAAAATGGAGGAGGGTATGACCAGTAATGCTGCAATGTTGAATAGTTGAGACCAGGGGAAGGCTGGAAAGCAGTGTGCTCAGTTGAACTGCTCAGCGGCTTTGTCTGTGGTGGGTTTAGTAGATCAGTTGCAGGGAGCTTGGCCGGCACGCGTTCCGTTCATCAGTGCCTCGGGCTGCTAACAGCGCTGGCATTCTTTGTTCAGTGGGACAGGGTTGGTGTGCCAGGGGGGCAATATGCTGTGCTCACTTACGGGGTCATCACTAAGTGCCGTGCCAGCTCTGGGCCGGGTTGCCAG
This sequence comes from Hiodon tergisus, assembly GCA_025775045.1. Classification (NCBI taxonomy): domain Eukaryota; kingdom Metazoa; phylum Chordata; class Actinopteri; order Hiodontiformes; family Hiodontidae; genus Hiodon; species Hiodon tergisus. The sequence goes on along the minus strand of JAOVYW010000093.1, from coordinate 4,962,935 downwards.
GAAGCATTCAAGGCAGGCAGAGGACACCGCTCTGCTGAAGCGGTGGAGTGGCTGAAGTGTCTCACCTCACTTTGTAGCCATGTACGTAACTAGACATTGGCAAGCCCGGGTCCATCTTGGCCTGGTGCAACATGGGTTACACAGTCTGAGATTTTTTTAATAAAATGGCATGTTGTGGGTTCCTCCTTCTGGAGCATACGTTAGTATGTAGTTCAACTGATCTCATTGGGTACTCTTCACAGTAACCTGCCCTCTTTACCCCAAGCAACGCTGCATCTGTCGAGGGATTATTGTCCATAGTCAGTAGGGTACCAGCCTGGACACTGTGCTGCTGGAATTAACTGGAGCTGGGCCAGCAATAACACCTTGCCCTGAGGTCATGGCTTAGCCTCCTGGTTGGGTCTAAATGAGCAGGGCTTGGTCGTCATATATAAACTGCATGCACACACATTCACACACACACACACACACACACACACTCACCATACTCCCTCCTTTTACTACCTGGCTCCTAAAACTACACGTTTTGTGGTAAACTTGTCATTTGATTGTAAGTTTGTGAGCTAATAGACAAAACCTTTGGGCATATTGGACACTGCCTAATAGATATTTATGTTAAAAGCATTTGTCAGGGTGCACTCTTTGGAGTTTACTAGACATAATTTGTCTAGCTGCTTTATGTCTCAGTGAAGTGTCTATGCTAAAAAATAACAACCATTCTTAATGAATTTTTTTCACAGTTCATAGAGCATTGGTTTTTGCTCCTCTCCAATGATAACTCTTATCTGATACTTTTATGAAAAGGTTCACGAGTAGAACCCTCCTGCCATATCGTTTAAACACTCCTATCCAGTTACCTAGTTTGATTATACAAATAATTATATTACATTTAAAAAGAAAACTTGACTAGCTGCTGTGTAGTCAGTTGCTAACTGAAAGGTCAGTGTCAGGCTGTCTTTTTGCCACGTTCGGAATTAATTTTCTCGCATTTTTACTCTTAATTGGAACATCGGGGAAGCTCTGTATTTTGTTTTCCTCCTTTTTCAAATCTCACATTACAGGAAGTTTATGCAGTGGGAGTTTAAACAGGATACATCAACAGTTCGGTTTTCTAGCACAATTACAGCGCCTTCCGTAACCTTGTTTAATGTAACCAAAAACAAGCTTAAACAGATCGAAATTGATCCTGGAGTGTTTTATTTTTGGCTGAGATACATTGAAAATAACCTTAACTGTGACACAAACATCACAGAAGAGGAACCTGCTTGGTTGTCCTCCGAGCGGTGTGCTTTTGTATAATATACGCTAGTCATTACTCTGGACTCTCAAACTCTTCTGCCTCACATTTCAGCTGTAAAGTAGGGCAGTCCTGGAATTTGACTGCCTCTGGCTTTAGAGTCCCCGGGTTCGACACATTTTAGCACAAAGCACTTAACCATTCATCACTTCACCTCACCAATATGTGAAAGGGTTTGCGATGGAACATGCAGCTGAGTCCCCACGGGAAACCCCTGTTTAAAAAGGAGATGAAAATAAAAACAACGTGTCTTTCAGTAAAAACAATGGAGCTGTGGGTTTTTTAAAACTGTGTTTGGTGAACGTGTGAGTGTGAAAGTAAATGAGTGCTGTGTGGCGTAATGTCTCAGGGCTCTGCACGGACAGGCGCCTATAAATAGCCGTTGGGGCCCCAGGTCAGTGCAGAGCCAGCGGGCCCTGATTTACGGCAATCCTGAGACTGAGCTGGAGAGGCATTGCAAGGGGGTTAAGGAGTGTGGGATTCGGCGGTCTTCTTCTATGGCTGCAGACAGGGTGGTGGTGGGACTACAGCAAAGGCATGGTAGAAAAGCAGGACGGTGCCCTGGAATCTTTGCAGAGATTTTTTGTACATGTGTGGTGCATCCTTGGACATCCTTAATGCAGCATAGCTCCGATAACTTCCTGGTGTTTTAGGTTGTGATATTGCTGTTTGAAAGTTTGAAATTCAGGTCTATAGGAATGGAAGCAAAAATGAATCCCTGTGTGTGTGATGGTAAGGTAGATCTTCTTCAAAGAGAGTGTGTCAGGCCTGATCTTCCCACAATATCCCACCATAATGTTCGAACCTAAAACAGCACGGTGGCCACAATCCTGACGCTTTTTGGATTGCTGAAACTGAATTACATACAAAACAGAAGGTAGGGTGGCTTTCTATTCAAATATTGGTATTAGTTCAACATTTAAGAGATGAGGTGGAACACAAAAACAGCAGCCTGGCAGCCCCCTGTGGCGTGGGCTTGGACTCTGCTGCCCTAGGACATATGCCTTTAATGACTCTCAACGCATGCGAATCAACGCATCTATACAATGTAGGTTTATTGTAAAGACATCCAGATGGGTATGACACAGAGTATTAAAGGCACTAAAGGCCCTGAGTAAAGGACAGTGAGATAAAAAGCTGTGATAAATAGAACCAACTGCATGAACTACAGCCAAGCCTTTCTTTTTGTATTCTGTCATCTGATTATTTCATGTTAATCTATGGAAAACTGGAAGAAACAAAACCTTTTTTTTCTTCCTGTGTAAAGTAAATAGCAGTGCAGAGAATGTTTTTTTAAACAGTTTTTATGTGTGTGTCTTTCTCAGTAGTTATGCAAAAGGACACCGACACTGCCTGTTGGCTGGCCGCTATCTTGGCAGGAAGCAGCAATGCCATTTGTTAATGGCCTCTACCATTCCTTTCATTAGCTAGATAATGACAGGGGGCCTCTTACTTTCTAGTCATGAAGCCTAAACACTCCTCCTTTCCTTTAATTTTCCTCATTCCTTTTTGTTCCTCCGTTTCCCCTTCTCATGGTTTTTTCACCCCTTTCCTAACTTCTCTTTGTATTTCTCTTTCTCTCTCCCTTTCTCTCTTTCTCTCAGGCTGTGCTTTAGCCACCCTTGCTGGATGTGTAGTTTTCTGCAGGCATTTGGGCTGTTTTTCTCATCAGCGCCCTGGTCCAGGAACCCCATGTGTGTGTGGGGAAGCAGAGTCTGGCTGCCGTAGAGACAGGCTGCCTCAATGCTGTGCCTGGGTCCTATTAGCCTGTTCAGCAGGCGCCTGTCCAGTTCAGCTCAGTGCTATTGTATGCGTTAGTCATTCTGTCCAACAGGCAGCATACTGCATTTAAGTTTCTCAAGCAACTCCACGCAGTAACCAGAACACGTAATTTCACAAGGGCAGAGTTTGCAGCTTCACACATAGCCTAAGTCCGATTGTGTGTTTATTTAGGTTAACAATTGGAAAGTTTTCATTTTAATGTCCAGCAAGCTGGAAGAAAATGCAAACAAAATCAAAATGTAATTATTCTGTAACATGAATGGGTATGTCAGTGCAAAGGCGTCCAAGCCTTGGAATGAATCAGGGAATAGCACCCAAGTGAGCCATGGCTACTTCTGCAGTTTCTGCACAGTTGCTTTAATTATGTTTGGGTGAGTATGACAGGAAATGAGTGCTGTGATGTCTCAGGGCTCTGCTCTGCAGTGATGGTGGAGAAAAAGAAAACCTGCAATGTTGAGGGTTGGTCGAGAACAACTTGGGCCTCCACTGTAGTGACAGCTCCTAAGAAGACCCCACTACTGGTTTTGTATAATAGGACACAAATAAAAGACATTGGGCAGTATGCAATTCTGTATATTGTCAGTAACCAAAACCATAATGATTGGTGTAAGTTCCAAAGGCCTAGGTCTGTGCCTGGGTTGAGAAGGGAAGTGATATTGTTAACTGAAGATAAAACAGGTTTTGTGCATAAAGAGACTTAAGTAATGACAGATAATCCAACTTAAGCTCCTCCTGACTCTGCTCCCGCTGCCTACCTCTGCCAGCTCACAGGGTTGGGACGTGCACAGTGTTGCATGAGACAGCTGTAGGCCCTGAAGGAACCCAGAGAGGCTCTGCCAAGCTCTGTGTGAGTTTGTGAACGTGTGTGTACATGCATGTGCATGGAGATGCGTTTGTGCGTTTGTGTGCATGTCGGAGTGAGTTTGCTTGCATGCATGTGTGTACGAGTGTGAATGTTTCTGCATGTATGTGTACATGCATGGAGGTGTGTTTGTGTGCTTGTGTTTGCGTGTTGGTGTCTGTGTATACATGTATGCATGTGTGTATGTGTTCAGGTGCCTGCGTACGTGCATGTAGGTGTGTGTGTGCATGCAGGAGTGTTTTTAGTGAATGCATGCATGTACGTGTGTGAGCGTACAGCAGATGCCTGTCCATCATCTAGTCCAACGTCTAGTTAAACATGCAATTCGGACAGTATTATGTATTCCAGTTTATCCAGCCTCTCAACACACTGAGCAGAACATACAGTACCATCAGGGAAAAGTTACAGTTTCATTCATTTTGCACATTTTATTTTCCATTTCTAACATATTATTTAAGTTTTCATTTAAAGTCAAATCAATTGTAAGACAAACAAGGTTTCTTGAGAAAAGAAGAAGGTATTTTAATAAAGACATCCTAAGGTTTGTGAGTGGTGAATGCAGGGTTTTATTTTATTGAGATATTGAGATATTATTGAATGTTGTTGCTCATGGTCATTTGAAGAAGGATTTGTTTTTAGCCATACAAAAGGGAAGTTGTGGCCCATGTGTAGCCTTTTTACAGAAGTCTCTAGTTTCTGTCGCACATAAAGCTGAAAAGAGGTGTCATATTCTACAGAGAACATGCGGAGTCGTGTGACTGTGGGCTCGTTGCTCTTTTTGACTGGCCAGAACCCAAACCGTTGAGCGTTGGAACAGTTTCCCGTCCACGCCACAGTACACAGGCACATTCCCCCTTCCTTCATGCGCATGGAGCACAGACAGGTCAACTTGAGTAGGGCGTACACACACGAGAGAGGATGGTAAAAGCGCCTCCCCTCAACCAGCTAATGGGGTCAGTTACATGACAGTTGGATCGCCTTGTAAGTTGCGCCAGCGAACCAGGAGCACAATGCTTACATTGTGTTTTTAATTGCGCCCATTTTTGGACCCCTATTATTCTTTCTGTTTTGTCAGACAGAGCCTGTTAGGGTCACAACGGTGATCCATCCAAGTACAATAGTCGCTTGGCCTGCCAGTTGTGGGATGCCAGACAAAGTGTGGGAGTTCCTTGCACGTGTTTTGTCTTGTGGGGTGTGAGCAGCCCTGAGGAGCCCATGTGGGCGGCTCGATAAGAGGGAAGGTCATCCTTCAAGAAAGGCCCAGGAGTGAAAGTTTTGTGAGAGGAAAAGTAAACAACTCCTGCAACAGTATCTGGTGTTTCCCCCAAAAATATGCCCATCACAAAATTTCAGTCAGGCAGCAAATATTTTATTTGATAACGCATGACAACACATCTGCATGTACCTCCATTGCTAATGGAATCACTATACCAAAAGGTTTATTTTACTTAAAAAAGCAAGGCCTTTACCGGTGTCTTACTTCTCAACAGTTCTGCTTGTAAAGTCTTTTTATTCATAGCTGGGTGGACCTTTGGCTGCTGGCATGACCATTTCAGATATGATTTGGTATTTATTGTTTTATCTGACATTTGAGACAGTTTTGGTACAGTGCCGAGGGGGAGGGCTAGAGGACTGGTCCGGTGATCTTGGTCATTGCCTAATGATTAACTCTCGAATCCCTATCTCTTCCTCTCCTTCCCTCTGCTGTGTTTACTACCTCTCCAGTCAGCCAATGTGAGCATGCACATCAGCTGGCTATAAAAAGCACTAACTCTGTCGGATTGATTAGCTTAGTCATGGTCAGAACCACCCACCACCGAATGTTCCTTTTGTCTGGGTAGACCAGTAGTCTATTTCAAATCATCTCTTAATGAGATAAGCCCTACAGGTTCCACCCTACAGTGATTTTTTAGGCTTTGTGACAGCGGTTTCAGCTAGTTTGGGCACACCTGGGTGCAATGGGGTGCTGGATTCAGAGGGGTTAGAATTAGGGTGACCGCACATGGGGGGTATCAACACACCTTAGCTCTCTGATTTGAATCAGTATCAGCCTTTTGAAATGATTTAAACAGAGAGGATCTGGGACTCTACTCATTGTGGAAAGCAGTTGGGGAAAGCAGTTAAATCATTGTTTTCTGTGTTGGCAGAACAAACACATTTCTTAAGGCCACCCATTCTTGGCCACCCATAAAGATATGTACCATTGCCTTTTTCAAAGCGTAGGTGTTCTCACCATTACCTCTTCTCTCCCACACTTCTTAATGCTTATGCTGTTCCCTCTCCTTGTCAGTGGTAGGGTAATTAACCCTGGGAATGGTGGTTTTCTAAACAAGGGCTGAAGGGTGTGTATGTGGGGGTGCAGCCTTTGCTTGGAGTGTGTCCAGTCAGTCCCTATGCAGAAGAAGCTGTTGGATGTGTGTCCTTGTCATGTCTGTCATGAAGGACACTCCTGAAGAAATGATCTCTTTGACCGACATTTGCAAAGCTAGCTGTAACTTGAAATTGGCTCTTTTATGCAGTCAGACAGGTTTGACTGAAAAAAAAAAAGCACTTAAAAGTTATCGGAAAACTAAGCATTTTGTGTTTTTCTAATAAATACACGACTAGTAGTTTTTAAGTGGGCAGAGAAGAGGGGATGCTTTTGCAGGGAAATTAGCAATATTTCTATGGAAATCATGGCTCTTATCTCTCAGAGAGCGTGAGAAAAAGAAATAAACAACAAAAAGGAACATGGTTCAGGACGGTTTTTCCGTGGGAATTTTTGGCAAGTCCGTCGCTCCGAGGGTTATTACTTCATGCCAAGTATGGCCGTCATGGAAGAGTGATATTTGCCGTATGGAGCAGTTTAGGAATCAGCCTTCATAGCTGCCCACACACTGCAGCTGGAAAGATGGACTGAATGACGCGGTTTTGTGTGGAGGTGGAAGTGGAGGTACAGTAGCCAAGTCATAAAATATTCTTAGAGTCTTTGTTTTTTTAAATGTTAAATGAGTCGTTCAACATAGGGTGGAGAGGGGGATGGTTTACTCAAAACTGGAACCAAAAAATGTACCCTCTTTTAACATAGTTTTGTTGTTTCACTGTTGGCTATTAACAAGCACTTCCAAGGTGACTGTTAAAATCATTGGTATGTGATTCCAGGATTGCTGTGAACAGGGGAACAATGCTCTTAGATTTAGCCCAGATCTGTTTTAGCTAGTTAAAATGACAATATCTCTATCTTCCTGCAGGGCGCTGTTCGCGTACGATGGGGCCACCAACAACCTCAAACTGTCAGATTCAGGAGGTAACATCTTCCTCACTGGGCTAATCCTGACTAGCTAGTTTTCTTTCGGCATGTTAGTACAGTAACCCCCCCCCTTTTTCCTCTGGGTCCCAGAACTCCCAAAATATATTTTTGGAGATTAAAATTTAGAAAATGTATTGCATTTTTAGGGCTCATAGGTGATCCGACTGAATTTATAAATGTCATATACAATTTTTCTGTATTCCCATTGTCACCCTCTCCTATCTCCCTGTCTCCCTCCTCCCTTACCCTCTCTCTCTTCCCACCACCGGCTCGCCCTCTCTCTTGGTGCAGCTGGGGGCCTGGTGGAGTTGGCTGAGAAATTTCACATTAACCGTGTGCTGTACGGGCTGTGCCGGGTAGGAACACAGGGTTCAGGACCACCCCGGATTGTGATGATCACCTGGGTAAGTCCATGAGTTCACTGAGGGTGATGCCAAGTGGTCCAGTGGTAAACACTTACATGGTCACTGTCTTAGCATTATCAAATCTCCCTACAATTATGCTAGGTGCTCTCATATTGTGTTTGAAATACCACAAGCTGTTAGGATATGCTTGACATCATGAGATCTGTGATGGGTCATTATATAATTGGTCCTGGTCTGCAGAAGGCACTGATTTAGCCTTGATACACATCAAGCAATCAAATTGTTCGAAACTCCAGCTGATGGGTTTTTCACCACAAAAGGCTTTGAACTCCAGACGGCCCTTAGATTTAGGCTCAGACTCCGGCAGGGGAGGGGATGCTGGGAATGTTCCCAGTGCTTCTCGTCTCCAGTTTCCATGACAACTGTTTGGAATGTGGCTGGGGAGGTTAGAGGTCGCATCTGTAGCCAGTCAGGCAGGGAGGCTAAGGAGAGGGGGGCGGGTAGGCTATGACCTGCCACCCCGCCACTTAATCGCTTCCTGTGTGCCTCACACACAAACACATTGGGTGCACATACCACCGCAAAAACATACACTTATAAACATGCTGAACTAAACACTGTGTAGCATTCATAATAAATAGAACACCTATCTTACAAACAAATGTTTTCACAGTATAACACATCAAAATTAATCTCCGCAGTCCTGTCTACCAGAATCTGGAATTTCAAAATAGTGATTATCACTTTGAAATAGAAATGTTAATTAAAGATGTATAGATGACAAACTGTGATTATGGTAAAACCTCGTTCAGTATTACAGGATACCTTCAGCTGGTTCTTTATGCAACTGTTGCCTATTTTCAGAAAAATAAGAATATGAGTTTTTTTGTCAGCTATGATGGAACCTGGTAGCTTTAACAACATGTCAGATGCACTTTATTTTCAGAGTGTCACAGTGGCACAAATGCATACCACCCAGACCCTTTCTTTCCTAACAAACGAAAGAACCCTATAGAGGGGTTGTGCCAGTCCAGCAGTGTGCCACTCCATCATTTTAGGCATCGCATGTGCCCCTCACCTCGAGTGGGAGTCATGATCCTTGGGTGGGTATGTTGGACTGAGCACAAGGGTGACCCTAATACAGGACTTACGTTCTCCTCCTGCAGGTGGGTGAGGGGCTGGAGGAGTGCCGCACCACGGAGTGTGCCCATCATCTGCCTGCCATCAGGGCTTTCTTCAAGGTAAGATGCCGTCACTCTGCTTATCTGTCCCCACCATGTCCATTTTATGGCTGGAAATGTCTGTCAGTCAAGTCACTTTGACGTGGCCTTTTACACAGGCACTACTCCATGCCATTTGAAGCAGTCACTTTAGCCGCGAGACGTTTTCGTTTCAATTCCAGTGCATGGTGGCCCTCTTGTCATTGAATAAGTGTGAAGCATTTGTAAATATGAAGACTTGCCATCAAGGCAATGTGTGTAGCTAAGTCGCCAGAAAGCAGAGAATTTAACAAAAAGACTGTTACCTCAAAGGCCATCTGCTGTGGCAACTAGACACAGTTCAATCAGCACTTAAATGCACATGCTATTCACTTAAGTTGCGTCATGGTCCACGTGTTTGCTGGTCTGGGAACCTTTAGTGAACATGCAGCCGTTTCCAGGACAGAAAACTCAGCTGAGCCAGCAGATGTGGCCTGGCTGGAGCTTACACGTTTGGAAGTGCTCGAAGCGGGGAATAATGTGAGCACTCCCCGCTCTCCGACATCTTGTTTGCAACATGCAGGAATGTTCCAGTCTGTTTGTATTTAAAAAAAATATATTGATACCAGACAACAAATAATCACAAGTCAGATCTTGTAGTAGCCATTGTCAGCTCAACGTATAGATGTAATGCTCCCTACCTCTGAGTTAATGGCCATGTTGTACTCTACTCTCATTGATTTAACTGCAGCTCAGGCACAACTGGCCATTTACTGACTGTCAGCTTCAAAAGGAGGAGAGATTTGTGAATGCCAACATAATCCCTCCAACATAATCCCTCCAACATAATCCCTAACCGTGCCACCACCACTGCCCCATGCGTATGTATGTATGCTCTAGTGTGTGTGTGTGTTTGTGTGTTTGGCTGTGTAGTACGGCATGCAAATGCGTGTGTAGGGACCTTTACACACAAATACACACCACAGTCATGTTTTTGGTTTTGTTGGGGTTTCCCAACAACACTTCTCACCCCCTGTTCTCATTCTTTCTTGATTGCCAGTCCCAGGACAGTTCCAGGGTGATTATTTCTGCCCCTTCTTCTGGACTCTCCCCCATTGTGTGAATATGTGCATGTGTATGTGTGTTTGTGTGTGTGAGGGTTGCTATGGACTGATTGGTTTTTCTATTCAGGTTCTCCTTGTCACTTGTTTTCTCCATGAGAAAAAGGTTCGGCCCACAGGAGACATACAAATGTTTGGATGCCCTGACGGGTGTCCACTTTTTCCCCCAACCAGGGCCAGTCACCCCCGTACACCACTCAGCTACTGTTTAGTTAACATTTCCATGTAACTGAATGGGTCTTTATGGGATCATTCAGAAGCCACCAAACACCATTATTTACTGTTCCCTAAATATAGACGTCACCCGGTCAACCCCAGAGGAATGTTTTTTTGTTATTCTTTCTATCTGGACACTGAATGAAATATCAGGCCTGAGAACCCTTTGGACCCCATCTCTGTTTACACATCCCCGTGTCATCGTTCCTACACACTGCAGTACCTGTGAGTGTGTGTGTGTGTGTAAAGGGGTCAGCTGTAGGCCATCAGAGCCCTCTTTTCAACGGCTTTCTTTTTCGTATCTAATTTTTATAGATAAACCAGCAAAAAAAAATAATCTTGTGAGAGATTAGTCTGGGAATGCTCTTCCCTATGCTAAGTGTGGAAGATGCCGGACCCTTCTCCGCCAGCAATAGAATATGACTCCATCCGTCCCCCTGCTAAGGTCATCACTCCTGGCTAGTGCGTTTTTGGGGGACCATCAAAACTAAGTAATTCAAGCAACCAGATGATTATCCAGGCTCGTCTGATGTTTGCTAACCTGGTCCATTCAGAGGCATCCGGGCGGCTTCTGAATGTAATTAAGACGTGGGACACATTGCTGACCTCAGCCTTGTTCCTAAAAACATGCAAGAATGTTCCATTCCCATGGTGGGAGTGCCACATTTCTACTCAATCCCGCTCCTTCTCCACAGACCTTATGAAATATCAAATCGCAAAGGGTTGCAGATAAATTTCTCATTAGTCTCATGATTATGATGATTACTCAAAGATGATAACTCATGACGTACTGTATTTGTTTGTATTGTTAATCTGTTCATCCAGTACAATTTGGAGTACAATGAAAGGATGGAAGGAATTTGTGAGAAATGTGTGCCAGCAAAAACACCACTGTATATTTTTCACTCAAGGCTTTGTGTACACCAACACAAAACCAGTGGGCTCCACAGGGGGTTTTCAGTTCATCAGTGTAACCTAAGCCTTTTCACCATTAAATGTTTTGTCTTGTAAGTACTCAACACCACCAACAGATCCACAGTTAAATGCTTTTCAGGAAATGCTCAACATCACCAACAGATCCACAGTTCAAGATCACCAACAGATCCACAGTTCAAGATCACCAACAGATCCACAGTTAAAGCCTTTCAGGGAACACTCAATTTTACAAGCAGATCCACATAAAATAGCTGTTTTGTTGTTCTGTGCCCAATTTGCAACACATCTGTAATTGGAGTGCTGAGTGGCGCAAAACGGAGAGCCGTCTCAACATGCATGCTTGTCCTGCCAAGAAGTGTTTAAAAATGGTTGCTCAACCCTTTGTTTCTATTTTCTTTCTGAAGAATTCCTTTGTGCCTGAACTTTGCTTTTCGCTAAATGGCAGGTGCTGGACGTGCTGATGTTTTTAGGGTGAGAGAGCCCTTTGCAAGATAAAAAAGCAGCTCGGCAGCCTTTGTTGGGCTTGGCACCTTCTGAACACGCTGTCAGTGTAGAGATTAGAGCCCGTTTGAACTATGCTGTCCTCTTTCCTGGGCTTGTCCTGGCCGGTGGAGAGGGATGGGCATGATCCTGTCCACCTGGGGTTTGTCTGGAGGCCACTCAGGTGCCGGACATTTACTCCTACAGATCCTGCACGGTGAAGGGTCAGGGCTCTTGGCGAAGGATGAATGGTCGAGCCAGGGGTTGGGTGGGAGATTCCTACTTCAGAATGGACCTGAATGGGAACAAGGTGATGACAGTGAGGGAAGAGAGGGGAGGAGCAGTAGTGTATCCCTTGTCCCTGGAAACGCCCTGGAGAAGACAGGGAAAAGCATAGTGGAGCTGTAATCTGTGCTGTAATAACAGAGTATGGTGAGACAGACATGCTAATTTTGCCGCCCCCCAACTCCTCAGTGTCACTCCTTGCATCTGTTGGGTAAAAAAATCAGAGAGGAGTGTAGAGCCTGTTCCTTCTCTGCCTCTCCCAAACCCAGAAAAATTAATCAGCTATCTGAGGCTATAAAATCAGGAAGATATTAAGAGGCCTTTAATCTGCGCGTGCAGAGCGAGGCTGGGGAGATGGACGAGAAAGAAAACATGGTGAGCCTATTTAAACCGAAAGGAGGGCCTGTGAACTGTGCAGTAATCCCCATTTAAGCTCAAGGCCCGAGCGCCAGCCAACACTCACAACGACGTAAGAGCAGCGAGCGCAATTTAATTCTCCTCCCCTCGCCCTGCCCCTCGCGCCTCATCCCGGCACACACATACACCCAAATGCTCCCCCTGCTGGGAAGAGCCCCCAAGAGCACCAAGGCCTGGGTCGGAATGCACAATAAAGGGACTGACACAGCTGTCACGCTGGAAAAGTCGCCCACGATGCACGCTCCTGAGTAGGTGGCGAACAAACGGGTCACACCACATTCGCTGGGTCAGTGCTGGTCCCATCTCAGACTGCAGACTACATTGATCTAATCCCTCTCCCCTGTTGAACTACTTGATAATCAATCCACAGGACAAGAACGTGCTTGGATTGTTTGTACATTTCCCTCGTCTATAAAATCAACTCTGTGGACGGCAGTAACAATTTATTGTTGTAGTACACTGCCACATAGAGTAACTTACTGTAAACTACAAACTGCCCCCATAGGTGTGGGCGGGGTTAATAAACTTACAGGGGGAGAAGCCCCCATAGGTGTGGGTGGGGTTAATTAACTTACAGAGGGAGAAGCCCCCATAGGTGTGGGTGGGGTTAATTAACTTACAGAGGGAGAAGCCCCCATAGGTGTGGGTGGGGTTAATTAACTTACAGAGGGAGAAGCCCCCATAGGTGTGGGCGGGGTTAATTAACTTACAGAGGGAGAAGCCCC
>JAOVYW010000093.1:4925914-4949861 GCA_025775045.1 Hiodon tergisus | reverse complement strand
GAAAAACTCACAGCAAAAGCTTAAATTAAATAAATCTAAAAACATCGGAAACATCGAAAAACAACCACATGAATCGTTCACTGTTCATTACTGAATAGAACAGGTATGCAAATGACTTGCAAATGAAATAGCATCATTGTATTCTCAACACATCTACATAAAGTTGATTAGACACATTGTCCTGAATAGAAGAGAAATTCCAATGGCAAATTTGACTGAAGGATATTAATGAATGGCAGTTGTGTTTCAGCTTGCTTCCAGGTGATTTCCTTCTTATCGATTTATAGAGGTTCTCTGCTCGTTTGTCATCTCACTCCTTTTGTAATCTGACTCAATTTCACTTCGTAACACCACTCTCTTCCCCCTGTTAGGAAGCCCATGTATTTATCAGTGCTAGGAGACCCGAAGACGTGACAGAGGAGAAAATCAGAGACATCGTCAGCAAGATTAACACCCCGACGGAACGAGTAAGGAGGAGCCCTCTGCATGTGGACAAGGAAGAGACAGTGGTGAGTTTCCTGTTCTGCGATGCTAGTAACAACCACAGGAGATTCAGGAAAATTAAGTATTGGGGCCCTGATCAGGACATCACTGTGGGCTCGTAGAGCACATTTTGCCTCATGCCCAAATATCTTTATCCGTGTCCCTGATGCGCCCTACGCAAATATGCGCCCGGCACACAAGGAGTGTGTCAATTCATTCTCGCTAGTATGTGTTCAGTTTGATTTTCCTTGTATTCTGATGAACATTAAAACATTATTTCAGATCTCAAATATGTCAAGACTGAGACCATCAGGATGCTTGATTTGAGAAACCTTAGCTTTGCCTTTCGTTGGTCCTGCATATTACCTGCTGTGTAAACACAAAAGCATAACCAGGATCCTACTTAAGCAGGAGTCGTTCAACCACACTGGTGCCATTATTAAACCTATTCAAAGTGATTATTTATTTTAATGTCTTTACTTAGCAGACAGCAAAAATCACTACACACCCTGCTGGTTCCTTTTAATTAAAAAAATCTGCACTCTCAGAGAGCTTTTTGTGCTTTCAGGTAGAAAATATCACACTCTGTCCATACCCTGGACTTGGTTACACACAGTGGGTGTCATTGTTCCTCTTTGTTAACTTTTCTAAGTAAGAATGTTTCACCTTTGTGAAATGTCATATGTGTTGTCTAGGCTTACTTTATTTAATTATTTAATTTCTTCTATGTTTCCAGGGCACTAATTACAGAAAGACAAATGCTGCAATGGAGATGCGGAGGATCAACAGAGACTCCTTTTGGGCACGTGCAGAGGTGAGTGGCCCCCTCTGGTTATTCTACTGGCTGCTGTCCCCTTGTGATGTTGTAGCTACATCAAGCATTGAAGGTTGGACTGCGAGTGTAATTCTCCCAACTTCTCTATCTCCCAGAAAGAGGAAGAGGAGAGGAAAGAGGAAGAGCGCCGGAGGGCCCTGGAAGACAGGCGCCGCTTTGAGAAAGAGAGAGTACTGAAGGAACGCAGGGAGGAAGAGGAGCGGGATCGGAAGATGAATGAGAAGCTGCAGATGATCGAGGAGCAGAAGTTAGCTGAGCACACACATAAATACTCACACAAACCCCTACATGTACAGGCACTTACCTAAATCTGTGTACATGCCATTTCTCTAGCACCAGACACAAGGGCGCCCACCCGTGGTCACATTTAATGAACATAACCCTTCTAACGGCCGTTTGTCCCATGTCTCATATTTTTGTTTTGTATATGTATAATATTACAAGAGAAGAGTTTAGTTAACTAATTTAGATTTTTCATGTGAAGTACTTTAATAGATCTAAGTTCTCTGATTCTCTGTGTCTTTTAGGAGAATGCAGGCCAAGTTACAGGCTGAGGGGCGGAAGCAGGAAAAAGCTAGATGGGTGAGTGACTGAATGTTACATGACATTGTTTAAATGAATGAATGAATAAATGAATACGGGAGGCTTGGACATGGAGTGTGTGTGAAAAATTGCTGGATGAACGAGGGGTGGCACACGAGTTGGTGAACATCTGAACGATTCAGACAGAGATTAACTGCGCTGTACGATTACGTTAGTAACAGCGGAGGAGGCATAATATGCTTTTATGAGTGTTTATGAGTGAGTAAGCGAGAAGAGAACAAGGCACATGGAAACCAGTGATGTGTCGCACAGGAGCAGCAGCAGAGGGAGCATGAGGAGGACATGAGGGCTCGCTTCAGACGCAGTGAGTCCATCGAGAAAGCCGCTGTGAGTTAAGCTCTCTCTCTCTCTGTCAGACAATATACTCCAACTGTGACGTATAGTCCATAAAGTTAGATGACCTGAGGAACCAGCGGTTAAAATGAACTCATTTTGCATTTTTTGTGGATGTGTTATTCCTATCATGACCTGTAGGAGGCAGCAGTGCTTGTTTCTCAGCGCTCTATCAACCCGCGGGAGTTTTTCAGGCAGCTGTCGACATCGTCGTCCTCTGGCACCATTCCGAGCCCTGGCTCCCCACGCACAGGTTAGGGGAGATGGGTACCGACAGACAATATATAAGGGCGGGGTGCATGTAGGGTGAGAAGTTTGGTGTTATTTTGTCAGAATTATCAAGTGAGTAGAGATTATTCCACATTTTAATCAGATTGCTTGAAATGAGCTTCAACAACAACTTCTGTGTATCTTTTGGACATGGTGCTATGGTAGTTTTAGTAATAGAAGGTCCTTTACCACCCTTTAGAAAAAGACATAAATGTATGTCTAAATCTAATTTTGTTAATCCTCCCTTCTCTCTCCAGTCAAGCCTCCCTTCCGTCGATATCAGCGCAGCTTGACTGACACAGCTTTCATCTTCGGGAGGTCAGACTCCTCAACGCCCACCTCCCCTCGCAGCTCCACCGTAGTCTCTCCTTTCAGCCGAGCCCCCAACTCCCCCTTCAATCGCTCCCTGTCTCCCTCGAGCCCCAGCCACAGGGACCCCGTCTTCCAGCCCATTAACTCCCCCCAGCGCCCCGCAGATTCTCCCGTGTCCCCCCACAGCCCCCTGCAGCGCTCAGCCCCGACCTCGATTCTGCCCAACCTTCCTCCTTCCAAGTCTATCTCCCCCCGGTTCCCTCAACAGGATCCACCTGCCCAAGCTTCCAATGCCCCGTCCCAAGCCGCCCCCCTGCCTTCACCCCTTCCCTTCCCCTCTCCCCAGCCGTCAGCACCCCCAGCCTCCCCGAGTCTGCTCGCAAGCCTGTCCCAGCCTCAGCCTGCCCCCTTCAGTCCCCCAGGCCCCCTGGATTCCGCACCGGCTTTGGAGGCTCCCCCTGTGCCTCTACCCCAGGTTCCAGCGCACACCTCCATGCAGTCCGAGGGTAGGCCTCAGCGGCCACACAAGCCTATTCAATTCTATCTTAGCTGTAGATTGTTAAAGTAGCAAATATAAATTCACTGCAGATTTTTTCTATTATATTAGATATTGAAAAACAACTAGTAGCATGTTGTTACCAGCTAAATTTCATGGTGGTTAAAAAGGGGACGCAATTCTCTAACGGGTTGGGAATGCCTGTTGTGTATAGAGAAGACTCAAAACAGTCAAAGATATTAACAAAAGATATTATCTCAGCAGCTCATAGTGTAAGATAACAGATATACGCACAATGTAACTCCCTCTCCTATTGGTTCTTCACTCAGGGCTGTTCATTGCCACGCGGATGCTTAGTGACCTGGAGCCTGAGACAGACCTGACCGTGCAGGCCGTGCTTGTGGACACGCGCATCGTTCCTGTGGCCGAGGATGAGGACAAAGAGGAAGAAGAAAATGAAGAGGAAGCCATGGAGTTGAAGGCACCCATAGCACTTAATGCCCAGGTGGAGAGCCCGGATGTTACCCTTTCTTTGCTAAGGGACCAGAGTGCCTATGCTATGACCTCTCTATCCCCAAAGCCAGAGCCCACAGATGTTAACGTCCAGGCGTGCTCAACAGTAGAAGGGGCAACCATCGCTAGACAGCCCCCTGCAGTATCTGAGTCTGAGTTCGAAGCAGTCAATGTAGAGCTTAGGTCTGTGGAGGAGATGGTCCCTGTTCTGAACCCAGTAGAAAAAGAGTCTTTGGAGGAGACCGACCTTGATCCAAAGGAGGAGGAGCCTGCTGTAGAGCTGCTTATGGGGTTTAGTAAAGAGGATGAGCAGGAGAGAGAGGAGATGGTCCAGTCAGATCAGGTAGCACTGGCCTCGGCCCTGCCAGTGGAGCCAGTCCAGGTGGAGCAACCTGAAGAGGAGGTACCGGAGGAAGAGGAGGAGGAGCTAGATGTCTCCTGTCAATCACACCAGCTGCATATAACTGCAGGTTGTATGAACAGTTATTTTGGTGGAGTTATAAAGATGGGGGGGGGGGGGTGGCGGAGAACTGACAGCACTGACATGATCTCACACAACAGGGGAGGTTATAAAAGCCGGGAACCAGCCCTCAGCACAGCAAAAAGGGAACCAGCCCACCAATGGGTTCAGTGACAATGAGCAGGACACAAAACAGAATGGATTGTCTAAAGAACACAGTGGATCAGGTAAGCCAGGAAGATGTGTAACCCTTTAACTTTTATAGACTTTCAGCAATGTTACATTCAATAATTTAACCAAAGACGAACCCACATTTTACGGATTTCTTCATCTATCTCAGAGCGATCCCTCAGTCCATCTGAACTGGACCAAAACTGTCCCCTGGGGCCATCCCATGACTTAGAACTAAATCCCTGTGTCATGAGGCATGATGGACTCGAGAAGGACTTAATCAAAGAGGTGAGGAATGAGAATCAGGTGAATGTACTCGGGATACAGAAAATGTGAAAAACTCACCCAATCCATTGCTGACCCTTTATATCCTACCTAATTTACTTTGATATCTTTTTTGATACGTTAAATCTTTCCATGCAGATCATATCCTATTCTATGCTCCCCTTAACTAACATTACGACATATCTAAAACAAGACCGAAATGTTCTATGAAAAGTAACTACATATCTTGCTTATCTTTGTAGGCCTGCTTTACAATATCAAGTTTGTACTCGGGAGTAATCTTACACTACTCCTTTTCAGTGCTAGTCTCATTAGAATCATTAGAAAACATATCATCCATGATTGCTTTTGTAAATTAGATACAAAATAATATGAACTGGCTACCGTGCTGTAGAACTCACTGTCCCCAATACAGGAAGGCAAGGGCAACAGGCCCCTATGGGGCTAAGGAGTTCCTACTTGCTTTTGTTACACAAATAGCTGACATGAATTTGGCTAAGTAAATGTAAAGCATCGATTCATATAGTTTATTAAACATAAAGTCAGATTTGCTCAAGTCGTGTTGCGTAATCTGGGAGTTTGCTGTGCTCACTGCTGGGAAGGAAACTGTAAAATTGTGACAAGAATACTTTAAATATCTTAGCTATAAGAGGGAGTGCTGGTTTATAATAGCATACAGCCTGTGGAGGCCAAGTCAATACTGGTATTGTAACTATTCATGCTTCCTATATTAGCTTAACTTATATTCACAACGTTTTTTGTGTTTTTTTGTAAAATGTCAGTAATGCCTTGATGTTGGAATACTGTCTGTCAGTTTGTCTCCTTGATTGGTCTGATTGGAGTGCGATTATTGTCTTTTGAAACCCAGTAGCCATGTTATAGATTAGAATGTCACTGAGTATCTCTCTGTCCCCCTCCACCCTCTTCTCTCACAGTCCTCCCCAGATGGAACACTATGTGTACGAGCAATCTATGACTACCAAGCAGGTAGGTTCATTTCATTTTGTTGAAGGTTAAAACCGTCACATTGCTAATGCTAATTAGCAATGAAATGACTGGTACTAATATAACTTGATATTTCTATGATCCAGAATATAAGGCTTTCAGTGTTCCCTTCCCAGAAAGTAGCCCATTTCAGTGCACTGATATTACACACACACTCCCTGACTGCTGTCCATTATTCTCCTTCTATCCGGCTATACCTTTGAGTTTATCTCTTTCCATCTATGCAGTGAATATGTCTTTGTTTGCATTAGCAGAGCCAGACCAGTCAACTCTTTCCCCTATTAGTTCAAATGCAGATATAAAAACAAGTTCCTTTCATAACAAGTGACAACAAATATTTATTTAGCAGCGAGTCTGTTGTTACTGGCAGGCAAGAATATGATGGCACGCCCTCGAGGAAACGTTTCAGTCTCTGTTTCAGCATTTTATGGGCAATCAATCCAATTGCACTGCCCACATATCTCCTGGTTCATTTCCTTGTGCAACCCAGGTGTAATTTCGTCCAAGAAAGGCAATGATTTAGCCTCACGTTCCTCGTATATCTTCTCTCCTGGGGGCATTTTAGTAGAATAACCCGTCTTGTCAGTTGCAATGAAAGCAAGCATCGGCCAACTGACTTCAAATGTCAAAACTTTAAGAACGCCATGTCATCAACACCAGGCATCTAACATTGTAAAATGTAACTAATTTTTCCTCGACACGATCAAAAGCAGCCTCCAGCAGACCAAGCTTCCCGGATGTGATGTTTAGCCTCTGGAATGGCTCAGATTGTAAAATGACTGGCCCCAAATGCATAACAACTGGCCCTCCTGCCTAACAACACCCTTTAACAGCACCTATATTCACCATATCGCACTGCCATAATGCTTAAAATCGGTGTAATCGGTGTTATTGTATAGATTTGAAGTGAAAGATATAGATTTTCAAATTAACCATGTAAATAAATGTGTATTGCAATCTGGGTAATAGCACAATTCATGTTCTTTCCCACTAAAGACCTTTGCTCCATCTTCACAACTCATCGTCACAGTTGAATGTGCAGCGATAGTGGCAGCTGCCAGTCATGCTCAGCCAAGCATAGGAGTCTAATGTGGAGGTGGATTCCTTTAGACTTTTGTTGTCGTCCTTTAGGCTTTTGAGTCCAGGCTCTTTTCAATAAAGCATGTTCACCCTGTACAAATGACGTATACACCAGGGAATGTGTGATCCTTGCTTAAAGTTACCTGCTCACTCATTTCTCACAGAGGACGAATCGGAGCTCTCGCTGGAGCCCGGTGACATCATCAGCGACGTGGAAACCGTGGACAAAGCCTGGTGGAGGGGCTGCAGCAAAGATGGCCGCCAGGGGCTCTTCCCGGCAAATTATGTGGAGACCATCTAGAAGGGAAACCACCCAGCATTTATCTTATTGACTGGCAGCCATTATCACAGAAATAAAGCATGGATGTATTCTCAAAAAGAGATACATTTGCATGCGTGCACACACACACACACACATACATGCGCGATATTCACTCCCTCAGGGAATGGGAACATCACCCTTCAGTGGAAACACACATCACTGTGGCTGTAGTCCACTGACTCCAACAGTTCAACAGCAATCTGAGCAGTACCTTTTACAGCTCCTTTAAAGGCCACAAGTCAATCATGCCCAGCTTCAGTAGAATTGTATTTGTAGCATGTCCATACAGAACACATTTTTTGATTCCTCTTATGTTTCTTATGCTGGTCAGTTGAGACCTGTTTGTGTTGCTTATGATGTACAATTGTGATTTTTACCGAATGCTACAATTGTTACCGAATGCTTAGACGTATTGGCCAGCCACTGGTATTGATCCATGGGATTTCAGGATGGATAAGAAGAGACACACCCCAGGGAAGCAATATGACAACAAATCAGCAACCAACACTGTGCTCCATAACTTGTGGCTGGTGGGTTAGAACTGGCCTACAGTGTCTCTAGTAGAACCCTGGAAATGTCACTGTTGACCCAAACCTGGCTGCATTATCAAGATAATGCCATGGCGGGTAGACACCTCTCATCCTCTATAGCTAAACTGAGAGACATGTTATGGACTCTTGACACTTTGGCATATTACTGAGGTCTGTGGGCACTTTCATTATGTGCCTATTATATCATAAGGATGTGAAAAAGGATTTTCAGATGCTACAGCTTAAATAGCTAGTGGTTTTGGGAACCACTCAGGAATGAATACCAGGTTCAGAAAATGTGTATATATTCTCCCAGTTTTGTTGAATTCATAACTTCTTAAATAATTTCTATAACTGCTTGATTTTTCTTCTTCAAACGTCATTATTTTTGGCAGCATCTGTTCTCAGCTGCATATTGTCCTCTGTGTGTTCCCTTCATTTTTAATCAGCCTTTTGATCTTCACTGTCAAAACAAAATTACGGATTTTTTTCTAATGCAGATAAGGCTAACGAAAATAACATGCTGAAGGAATATTTTTTAACTAGTCAACTAGTCACAAAACCCTACAATTTTACCTATGAATATATATTTTTATATAACTAGCAGTCAGATTTGTTTAATTCCTTAATTGTAGTTTTCATTATTTTATATAGCGATTGAGATTTGAATGCTTTTTGTCAGAGACACAAAGCTAAGCATTTCCTGACAGTATATTTTAATAAAATGAAAAAAAATCATATAAAATAATGAGAATACACCTCACATTTCACTACAGGATACCTAATAGAATGCAGTTCTACTAACCCTATAGACTACAATACTGCATCATTCTTAATTCATATACTTTAGGTTTTGACTCAACAGTGCAATACTTTACTGTACTGTAGGTTTCCTGGGGCAAGTCACCATTTACCCCATTGCATAATCTGCCTGCTTACATTTATCATATCTGTGTATGTTTTGTTAAGATACTGCTGTCATAGTTATTGTGGAAGGTATTTTGGGGAAAACCATAGTTTGGTATAGGGTTCATCTTATTGCATTACACCAGAATGTGTCACAGACGGTGGAATGCGTCAAAAGGAATAGTGCTGTCTCGGCTGTTTCTCTTTTTCTTTATTGTTCTATGTATCATTTTACCACAGCTTGCTGACTAGCCGTCTTATATTTTATAGCTATGTCACTCTCATATTAAAAACCTTTTCAGTGTAGCCGATTATTTACTGTGTATTGTGTGAGTATTTTGTGAGTTTCAGTTATAAAAATAAATTTAAAATGTAAATATTAAAGTTTTTTTTCCCGACAGAGTGGAATATCCTGTACAGTTCAGTGTTTATTTAGAAAGTGATGTTTGTTAGTTCTTGCAACTAACAACTTGAGGTTTATTGCCATAAACTTGCCCAGCAGTTGTCCAAACAGAGTAAAGAACATCCCTGTTTATAGATGGCAATCATTAGAGGAAAATGTCATGTTCAGTTTAATTTGTATACTTTAATCTATTGGAACAGTAAGACAATTTCAGTTCAATAGAAATATTCAAATCAGTATTTAGAAATTAAATGACAATTAAAAATATGTAGCCGGGGCACCCTATTTCCCCTTTGTGGCAATCAACAGCAAGCCTAATCCATTTGCTATCTTCTCTGGTAAATGACTCATTATAGTCACATTTAGGCCTCCACTTTACTCTGTTCCTTCACAAAGAGGAAACTCAGTCCTGTCCTCTCTATAGGGTCCAGGTCAAATATCCCTGATATGTCTGGTAACTGCAGTGGGATTCTGAACCCATGTCTTATGGCAGGCTTCTCCAGGCTTTGCTGTACTGTGGCTTTGGTTGGCCAGCTTGCAGCTTTTGGGGAGTTAAAACAACCAGGATCCTAACTCCAAGACGGAAGTGATATTAGTTATCATTTCTATCATTTCTATTTATATTTTTGTTTCAATCCATTTTAATATTGCATGGTTTGCATATCAGGTAGATCGCATTTCAGGTAGATCGTATGTCAGGTAAGTCGCATTTAAGGTATTTTTAATGAAGAAAACAAGGCAAGCTAGATAGGCCTGGTAAGTTGGTAAGTAGGTCTACAGCAAATATAAACTCACTCAATTGAAATGATTGGAATTGGTTGCTGTAGTAGTGTTAGACCATTAACAGGTGTTAGTTCCCTATCTGGACCACACTTACTAAAAAACACACCTATACACTATTGCAGAAGGGTTTCTATGGCCATGGTGATATAATTTAATTGTTGCTTAGTGCAGCTAGTACAAAAGTGTCAAGTAAAGGTTGAAACAACATATGACAACTATATAATATTAATATATATATAATATTTTGCCAACTTGATGTCATTTACGCCTATCCTTTGGGTTACGCATTAGAACAAAGTAAATGCATCCTTCAGTCTTGAATTAAGCCAAGAACGCCAAATTATCCTTCACAACAAATCCAAAATTACTAAACGTCTAGTTTGTTAACAGTCAAGCAAGTTAAGTAAAACAAGCAAAGATAACAATATCCAGAAATACAGCGTATTTTGAAACGCCGTACCATCGAAAGTATTGTCACTCTAGGTAATGGAAGCTGACACACCAGTCCAACAATGACAATAACATACAATAATCCAGATGATTATTCCACAATGCCTAAATTAATGAAAACGACATTCTACATAACACTAGTTACTGTCGACATTTCCGCGCATATTTTTCAACTTAAGTAATTATCAAATTATGTTATTTACGTGTGAGATTAACTAACCAATGCGCTCAAATCCTAATGACGCCCCTGTTCCTTCAAATATGTTAGACCTACATCGGAAATCACCCAGTGTTAAACGTTTGGCAATTACCAAAAAAATAAAATAATAATCATGACTGTAATCTTGCCTTTTCCTACCAACAGATATAGAGAGATAAAGTCAAATTGAACATGTATTTACTAAGAAAGGATTGTGCAATAAAACCGTGTTAACCGGACTAACTAGTCACGTCTCTCAACGATTTTATCAAACTGATTTTGTTGCTAGGATCGTTTTACGAACTGTAAATCGTTACCTACTTTTCTGTTTTGGAGATTTGTATTAGCCTATATTTAGTCTTCGTTTCCAGAGACAAATGTCATTCAAAAGCGTCGGCTTGTTGCTTCTATACATATGTTATGATGAAAGATCCATTTTATATAATAATATGAAAAATCGATATATTTATTTGCCCTTTCCATGCGAGGATACTGGCCATTTAGTAAAGTTATATAGCCTTAACATATGCAGAACATTATTTATATACTTTCCTGTTAGAATCGAAACTGTTATAGAGATCCTTGAAGTCTTGGAGTTGGAACACGTAACGTCGTTTTTTATCGTATTGTTTTTTAGAGAGGTAAATTCACTGTCACATACACACACATACATACAAATAAACGTAATATTTGTAAATATAAATATAACTCATTGCCATTCTTATCAAAACGTTGTTTTTCTCAGTATATGGAGATAAAATCGACGAAGTCTTTTAATGATGTAGGCTTTATTAAGTTTTATGTGAAGTTCATGCATTTTTTATTATTAAATAAAGTGGGGTAAGTTCTGTTTTGGCATTTTCTTTTGTTGGACTGATTTGGAGAGGATGCGCTCGTTAGTAATACACTCACGATTCAAACAAAATTAGATTATTATTTTATTGGAGAATAGATCCAATATAATATATACAATACATGCGGCATTGTTTATTTCATAATCATATTGCTTGTTGTGGAAATGTTTTCATGTTTAGTCAACAGTGTAAAAGGAAATAATACTTGTGCGAATAGGGTTAATTATAAAACATTTTAACAACTGCAATTACATATAATACACTTTTGTGGGTCAATTCAGTTTATGTGTCTAGAAACACCTTACTTGTGTAGTGGCCTTTGAAGACAGGTGCGCTTCCAGGTCGAGATCCAGCGTGTGTTACGCTGACGTAAGTATGCAAGTCATTTGTATTTTTATAAAATCATACGTATTTATTTCTTAAATTTGCTATGCATTATATGACTTCGGACACGTTATTCGCATTCAAATAGACAACCAGGCAACACGAACAACAAACAGCAGTTTAACTGCACCTGGGATAACATAGTTCAAGTAACAGATACATCTCAACATTAACTGTTCAGAGGAGACTGTGTAAATCATATTTGAATTTCTGCAAACCACTACTAAAGGATAGAGACCAAGTGGAAGAGACCAAGAAACATGAGCAATGGACATTAGACCTGTTGAAAACAGTCTTTAAAAGTTTGAGGTATGATGGTGTGGGGGTGTTTGATGGTGACACTCTCAGTGATTTATTGAGAATCAGGCGCACTTAACTGGCATGGCTACCGCACCATCTGATTGTTTCTCAACAGGACAATGACCAAAAACACACCTTCAGGCTGTGTAAGGGCTATTTGACCAAGAAGGAGAGTGTTGGAGTGCTGCATCAGATGACCTGATCTCTGACCTCACCTGACCTCACATGACCTCAACCCAATTGAGTTGGACTGCAGAGGGAAGGAAAAGCAGCCAACAAGTGCACAGCATATGTGGGAACTCCTTCAAGACTGTTGGAAAAGCATTCCAGGTGATTACCTACCCAAAGCGGGAAGAGATAATGCCCAGAGTGTGCAAAGCTGTCATCAAGGCAAATATTTAGATTTCTTTAACACTTTTTTGGTTACAATATGATTCCATGTGTGTTATTTCATTGTTTTGATGTCTACACTACTATTCTAAAAAAGTAAAAGTAAAGAAAGACTCTTGAATTGGTAGGTCTTTCCAAACTTTTGACTTTAAGGTGACATTATTTAGGGTCATACAGTCTATTAGCTCCATAATGGTGTTCTTTTGTAAATGACAGTTGTCCTTAAAGATGTAGAACACAATGTAATTTTAGAGCCTTGGTGTCTACAAACAGGTGTAACCGGTCAGGTTTGAAAAAGACGTGCTGCTGGGACCAAGTAAAAACCACAGTCAGTCGCATCACCCAGATGGCAAATGTCTTTGTGACACGAACAGCAATTTTCTCATTTGAATGTGAGGAGTCTGGCAGAGTAATCCCTTAACCTGAGGACAGACAGCTTTGGAAGCACAACGTTGTCTGGCTTTGGAAGTTATCCCAAAAGTAAGCAACATACATTTTTGCAATACTGAAATAGCATTTCTAGCTGTATTTCTAGTGTCGCTATTTAAACTGTTAATTTGAACACTTCCTGGCTCCCAGAGAAAGTAACAATTATTATTGCATTGTGGAAATATATGAAATATGTTACCTCTTTACAACTTTACTGATATAAGTGTCTCAGATAGGTTTCCTGCACGTTCTGTTTCGTTACTTGAGGTTGTTGCACAAAAACAGTATTTGATCTGACAATTGTAATGATAAGGCATTTTAAAATCAGATTGCATATGTGGCCAAGTAGATTTAATTCATTTTTGCAGTTGCGTCCCTGTCAGATATGAAAAAAATTGTGGTAGAGATCAACATCTGTTATTCAGTTTGCTATTGATTATATTTAATAAAAAATAAAAAAATAAATCACATAGAACAAA
Source organism: Hiodon tergisus (assembly GCA_025775045.1). NCBI lineage: Eukaryota > Metazoa > Chordata > Actinopteri > Hiodontiformes > Hiodontidae > Hiodon > Hiodon tergisus. The sequence goes on along the minus strand of JAOVYW010000093.1, from coordinate 4,936,586 downwards.
GTTTATATGCGCATTTTGGAATTTAGTTTATTCTGCGGTTTGGGTGCACACGCACAGGAATTTTCTATAGGATTATGAACAACTGTGAACTCTTTTGAATACAGATATTTAGCTTGGTACCAGATTAACAGTAATGCAACACATTCAGTGCTGAAAGCACTTAAATAGTGTAAAAATGTTTTGCTCTGAGTTTCCAAAAATAATTTTTTTAAAGCAGGAAGTGGTGTTGTCCGAGAATGTTTTATGCCACTAATGTGTCACTCTAGTACGATTGAGTGGCAGTAGATCAAACTCATTCAAATAAACTGTAGGCCTATTTTTCAATGTTTTCTTAGCAGCAAAAATAAAATTAAACATAGGTAATTACAGTACTGTGAAAATGTACTTGTTCTGTCTGATTTTCAGCATTTTTTATTACCAGATGATCTTCAACCGAAACTTATTAGACAACAGGGAACTAATGCCCAAGTAATTTCCCCCTTGATAACTGGTTTTCACCTTTAGCTGCAATAAATGCAACCCAGCACTTCCTGTAATTATTAATTCCTAATTATGATAGTCTCTCAAAATGCTCCTCCAAGCAGAACTGCTTCAACTCGGTGGCATTTGTAGGCAGAATTCAAGGTTCCTTCAATAACAGAACAGCGTCCAGTTCCTGATGTAGCAAAACATTCACAAACTTTGACGCTACCACCACCATGCTTGACTCTTGAGGTTTTTTACTATGGAATGCAGAATTTGGTTTTTGCCAGACTATTTTGGCTCTTGAATCCGTACATAGACAATTGTTCCAGAACTCTGGAGGATCATCCTACTGATTTTTGGCAAACCTGAGAAAGGCATGTTCTCAGTTCTTCTGCCTAGCTTCTCGGTTGTATCCCATTTTTGCCCAGTGTCTTTCTGATGGTCTTGAGTGCTGACATTAGCCAAGGCCTGCAGATCCTTGTATGCTGTTCCGGGGTATACAAATTTATGCCTTGCACTTTTTTGGGGGAAATTTCTCCATTTAGACAACATGGCTCTGACAGTGATTTGGTCGAGCCCCACAGCCTTAGAAATGGCTTTGCAGACTTTAGAAATGTATTTTGATCGTGGAATGATGTGCCTATAGAAACTGTGTGCTGACAACCCTGCTCTGATGGGAAGGGCCAAAGTTAGTTAGATTTATATTGAGCCGGGATGGCCCAAATCAGGAGGAGGGCAATAGCTTGTTCACACATGAAGATTGCACGTTTGATAACCTTGCACAAATGAGCCCCACAAAATATGTCATTGTTCTTGTTCGACTCCAACAATATAATAGTACAACCCATAACCAGAGTTGACCAAATTCAATATGAAATATGTTCAAAAATCAGACAGGGGCCAATACTTTTTCATGGTACTTTGTATGATTCACATAGATTTTGTGGTTTCATTACTCACTAAATTTTTTTTGTAATTTTTATATATTACCAGAGAATTTTTCAACAATGAATACAATGTTTATTCAAAACATTATACCACTGGGAGAAAATGCATGTAGATAACATTCATATTTGTGCAAATATAGCGGGTGGGTGTAGTCATGACTGTAAAAGAATTAAGTCAGACGCGAAAGCCCATTGTATTATCTTTGTTGGTAGTGTTGGACTATTCATCAATCCATCAAACCAGTAATTTGCGACTTTCTGGAAAATGTGGAGAATCTAGAGGTTATCTAGGGATAATAGAATGTATATATAAGGGTTCAAGACACTTTGGCATTATGGGAATTCATGCCTCTTTTTCTGTCATTAAATTTCTTACTTTCCAGTCAAAGTTGATGATTCCATACATTCAAACTGTATTATCTAAATTAATAGTTTTCTTGCATGTGTTGTCAGTCAGGGTGCCATGTCTGTGGAAGGGGCACAGAGGGGCATCTCTCCTGTGCAAGAGGAAGCACTCACTGAAGCCCGTTTTCTGGAGGACCTCTACCTGTTCATGAGGCAAAAAGGTACTCCCATTGAGAGGATACCTTACCTGGGCTTCAAGCAAAGTGAGTCACCAACCCGCACAAACATGAACACACAGGCACCCATCAGGTGTGGATTCAGGATGTATAGAAAACTGAATCAACAATGAATGTTAGATCCTCAGAAAATCATTACCATTCGCAGGCAGAAGTTGGAAATTAATGCATCTGTGTGCTTCTTTTTCAGTTGACCTGTTTTTGTTGTACAAGACAGTGCAGAGTTTGGGTGGCTACAACAAGGTACTGTTTTGGCAACACAAAATCAGTTGCTCGTAAAATTTGAGCCTGCAGTGCAAGAGCTTTAAAAAGCATTTACCGGTTGAGTTATCATTTATTCCAAGTCATTGATAACAAAATGTTGATTTTCCCAAACATCACAGTGATAGCATAAAGAAAAACTTTACGGTATGTAAAACGATTTGAAAAAAGAACCAAGCTATATGACTGGCTAGTTGTTCTAGGAGTTATTCAGTACCTGGAGGCGAGTGCATAAAAAACAGAGTGATTGTGGAATCAGGAGCTCCCATAGAGAGCTGGGCATGTGATTACGCTACTTATTGCTCTCCAACCAATGTTGTTAAAACCAATCATCGCGCTGCAATTCTGGCCCTTCAGCTCACACCCTGAAGTTCGTATCAGCTTGCTGAACTGGATGGCACTCATGTAGAAGAAACATCTGACTGATCTCTTGTTGCAAAATGTCACATAAGATTCTCTGAAGGCAATGCAAATAACTGAATGTCTAATCTGTTTAGTAAATGTTTCTATAAGCACCGACCTGTAACGATGAAAGGTTACAGATGTCTCTGTTCGTAATAACAGCTTGCTCTTAATAGTTTTAAATTTATATATTTATAATGAGCCAGCTGAATATCAGTTGTTTGTTATTGTGACATGATCTCCCTGCACACATGGGAATTAACGCAGTTGTGCACATGTGAAGGTTTTCCGAGGATTGAAGTGTCGAAGTAGCTAGAGCTGAAACCGTGCATTTCCTCCCGGCTGCGCCTCTCACAGGTGATGGCCATGCAGCAATGGAAGCATGTGTACAACCTGCTGGGGGGGGATCCTCGCAGCACAAGTGCGGCAACCTGCACACGCCGGCACTACCAGAAGTGAGTCATGCGTCTTGCATATCAGGTTGACAAACTCACCTTTTGGTATTAATATTTAGCGTTTGTTGTCTCGTGTGTTTAAACCCCGAACGTGATGGTAATGTATGCTTTTGTGTTTCAATGCCTTGTAAATAGGCCTGCCTTTGTGCTTGTAGTCCTTGTAGTGTGAATGTGCTAAATCTGGCTCCCTGTGCGCCATTTGTACCCTACCTGAATAAAAGTCGCTGTGTGGGTGCTTGTACCCTGTGCGTGTGTCTTTATGTTCGCTTGCATATGGTTGTACCCTTTTTTTCTAAGATAGAACTCATGCATGCATGTACCCGTCTCATGCCGTTTTGCCATACTATATGGTAGTGGACAGTGTGGGCTTATGTCTTTCTTTGCTAAGTGTGGTTGGTGCCATTTACTCACTGCATATCGTATGTCCGTGCAGGTTAATCCTGCCCTATGAATGCCATTTACGAGGATTAAAGGAAGTGGACTTGACCCCTCCCCTCCAAAAAACCCATCAAAACCACTTCCCCAAAGAAAACAAGAATAGGCGAACGGGTGTAAAAAGAAAGGCACAACATGAGCAAATGCACCCTGCACTACTTAAGGTACAAACTAACCCTTTCGCAAACCTTAAGTCTGTCTTTAAAAAAAAAAGAAACAGGGTTTTTTGAAAGAATTTCATTATTTCGGTCTCTTTGCTCCCTCCAGAGATCATATGTGACGGAGCCCCGATTCCACAACATTCCATCAGATCCCTGGAAATACCCCTACACTGGGCTCCCAACTGAGTCCATCTGCCTCCCAGTCTCCAACAGTCCACTGTCTCCCTACACCCACGAGCAGAAATCGCACTATCCTCACCCTGACTTCCAAACCTCATACCTGCCCAGAACCCTGAATGGAAGTGGGGGCCCCAAACAGCAACTAGCCCTGCTACGCACACTAGCAAAGGAGTACACCTCCTCCTTAAGGTGGGAAGAGCCGCTCAACCTCAGCTGCAAACAGGGCAGCCCGGATGCCATAAGTCAGCAGCCGTCGTCCTTCAGCCCTCCTAATAACAATACACCCCCCAAGTTTTTAAACAAGTTCTCCGGTATGTACTCGGCCTGGAATCTGGAAAAAGAGGAGGGGTCTAAAGTCTCTGGAAATGCCCCAAGTCAGGAAGCCATGCTGTCTAGTCCAACAGGCTCTTCCTGGCAGGAAGACTCCACCCCCAATGCCTCCTCCAGCACCAGGCCTCTAGACCCGGCTTCCCCCACCAGGACCACCAGTAGTACATCAGCTCGGCAGAGTTGTAGCCCAAGTACATTATTTGGCAAAGCTACCACAGCCATGAAGAGGAATTCTTCCCAACAGCTTGAGCGACAGGGGGACAGACCCCTCCATGTCAAAGGTCTCCTGTCAAATCAACCAAGAGACTTTGCCAGCCATGTAAAATCTGGATCTTCAATGGTATGGCTGCCAGCCTGGATCAAAGCTGAAGTGGGATCAGCTCCCCAACCCATTTACTACATAAAGGATGGGTGGTCCAGTAGGGACCAATCAACAGTAGGATATAAAAATTGTGATCTGCAGGGGAATACAGAGGTACTCCCAATGAAAAATGACTCCTCAGACTGTGGGATCTTGGGCCAACTCAGGATAAGGAGGATGTCTGGTGAGGAGCGCATGGACAGGTGCTATAGCTTTGCGAAGGATAGGAACCTAACAAGCCCCCAAGCTAAGGAGGGTCAGCTCACGAGCCATCTTGTCTATAACAGCATCAACGGTCAACTGGCTTGGGCTACCGGACCTGAAGACAATGACAGTATCAAGTGGCCCCATGCACTCAGAGTTCCCAAGAGCCCCGGCGGCAGGGACACCATCTGTCTAATGGCTTCCCAGAGCGAAGGTTATGAAGCGCTGAAGAACATTCATACATGGAAGCTGAAGGCCCAGAATCTGGCAGTTGGCCCAGACTTGGGTAAGGCTCAACCGGTACCTGAGATAAGCAGCAAAAACCTTCTACCCCTAACCCAAAGCCCTGACACTTCTGAGAGAGAGCTCACTGCGCTCAGGCTAAGCCAAGCAGTTGCCATCCAAACTTCAGTAGTAGGACCTCCTTCAATTATCATGGTCACACCCTCATTTTCCCCCCTACTGCCCCTGACCCAGTAAGAGTGCATGAAAATGACCAGCCGTATCTCCCGTTTCCCACAGGGACCATGCAGGGCTTTACTGGCTATGGACACTGCGCTGCTGAGAGGAAACAAAATGGTAACACTTCCCGTTAGCTGAATTCTGAAATAATTCATAATGTTCCATCTTTGATTTTAAGACAAATGGCTGTCTTAACTAATGCTGTCAATTGCCATGTATAACTGATTCATGGTCACCTTAACTTTGAGTTCTTTTAGATGCATTATTTGACACATTACTTAAAAAAGCAGCCTTGTTTAATTCTAAATCAAGCTTTACTGTGAGGATGCTGAAATAAAACTGCAGATATGTGGCTAAATGTCAAATATGTCAGTAAAGACCACTCACAGAGCTACCAGTTGGACAAGATAACTTACTGATGTATCTCTGAGCATGGTACAAATAAATATATTTGCTTCAAGAAATTATCCAGGTGTGTAAAACTGTAAATATGTAAAACAAATATATATATATATAAATAAAACACTTGAGGACTTTATAGCAGCTGGCAATCATTATTCATTACACTTCAAGTGTTTAAGAACTATTTTATAAAGGGGAAATACCAAACCGTTGATGGCAGACAAACAATCCAATCACTCAAAACTACAATTTTTAAGTTATCGAGCAAAATTACTACTCTTTTTTTTTTTTAATGAAAAAGGATGTGAACCTCTATGTTGATCAGCTTAAATAAGGGGGTAATTACTGTGCGTTTTTCAATGAATGGGACAATCAGGAGTGAGTTTGTGTGAGTTTCAGATCAAGTTACACAACTTTAAAAGGTACCCTTAAAGTACTTATGTTTGAAGTAATTTAAGATACAAACAATTAACAAAAAAACATCTTTATTTTTAGGTGACTAAATTGTGTAATCCCCAGCTAGTTACTGCAATTATTTTAAAAATATTAATAAAAATAAAAAAATTAATTTTGAGTAAGACTTACAATAAAAAAATAAATAACCGAGGCATAACTGAAATATCACAGAGAGCCTTGGAACTCAAACAAAAAAAGTTTTTTAGGACTGTTTGAGAAGTCAAATTCATCTTCACTGGAAGTGAGGCATCTTCGCAGAGATACTTAAAAGGCATGATTAATGGCTAAAAGCAGGCTTTTATTTGGGTAAACAGTGAAAAGTAATGACCAATATATAGTTTGATTCTTTTTTTTTTTTTTTAAGTCACATTAACTTAACTGAAATGATTAAGAATAGACATAAATAAATGGATCATACCATAAAACATTTATTATCATTACATCAAACTTTAAATATTCCATCAGAGTCTGTCCCATCACACAGAAAACCTGCCAAAAGAGCTCCCAATAAAAGGTTAACTGAGAATGACCTCAATTTTTATAGACCTGCATTTTTGTTAAAATCTAAATAAAATTTATTTATAACAAAAAAAATGAAAAATACATTTAATTACCTGAAAAAGAATGAAAAGCGCAAAGTTAAATGACAAACTTTACAGTAAACAAATGTGGCTTTTATACCAAATGAAAAGTGAATAGAGCTCAGCTGAATTTATGGATTCAATCCTCGTTAAACAGGTATCAGACATTAGGCTTCACTTCATTTGCTGATAAAGGAACACTAGCTCATGGTTATTCAACACATTGCTAATTACATTATTGATGGTTTTTATGAAGAGAAAGGCTTTCCAATATACATAAAATAGAAAAATACAACTGCCAATATAAGTTATAGATGTCCCATATATCACAAACATCATATGTACACAACTTTTCAAAGCTCAAATACAACAGGTTATGATAAAACTCCTAAAAACCAAATAGGGCAACACAAATTAGCAGTGTATATTTATTGTGACGCCATCATTGAAACGCCCCACCTACCCCCTTTTGGAAACGCCAATGAAGCCTTTATAAACTAACCAGTATTTAAAGGAATTGGCAAAATAAAGGATGTCTCAAGACACTGTTAGGTCTTTTTCAGCGGCTTAGAAATAGGTGTTTACCCCAACTACGCCCTGATGTAAAGAGCTTTGGCCCGTACACATGGGACTTGCGACTGATGGGAGCCCCTTTCAGGACAGGTAGACAGGGCCGTCTCAGAAAAACAAATCTGTAATGTAAATGAACTGAAAGCCAGATGTACACTGTTGACATATTGGCCCCTGAATCACAGAGATCATGATGATTATTATGTCATTACTCATTTTACAAAATTACTTTTACAAAATTAAACTTTTTTTTACTTGTGAGCTGTCATTGCAATGGATTCTAGGGCATTGCTCACAGCTGTCCACACTACAAAAATAACCATAATAACCTCATAGCAATATTTTGGATCTTATTTTTTTAAGATCCATTTCCCATCGATCTTTTCATTCCAGTCCCCGGGGAGAAGTATTTAATATTTACTGCCCATTTTCATATTTCACCCAAATATGACTTAGGTGTACTTTCTTGAATTACACTAGTCAAACAAAACAGCCTTACTCTTAAACAAAAGGGGTTACTTGTAAACTTTATAGAGTAACCTTAATTTCACCAACCAACATATTGTTATGGCAATAAGTGGCAACAGTGATCGTGTTAATCAGGTATCAAGACTTCTATTGTCTTTGATTAAAATAAGTTTAAAGACATTTCAGAATCTCTTACAAAAGCTATTAAATACCTCCAACACTCTACACTACCCAAGACAAAGCACAGCCATGCACTAACCGAACCATTCGTTCAGTGGTTGCGCTCAGACTTTGGTATTGGTACTCAACCATATTGCATGCTTTTTCACAGTAATGTGCTGAACATCATCCATTCCATCACAGACCTGCTCATCCTGGAGTAGGGGCCCTCAGTTGCCAACATAACTCTTCCTTTATTTCTATTCATGATCCTGCATCTAGAAATCTTAAACTTGTCTAAGTCGCATAAAAACACATCTGTGATGTGAGCCAAGAGCTAACTTAACGAGCTAAGTTCAAATATAACATTCATATAAATGGATATTCGTCAGCAACTGAAATACTGTCTCTCTGTTTGAAGTTTGGGTTAAACATGCACTAATCCAGCAACAGTATTACCCTTGTTTCAGCCCGTTTTTAAACTATGCAAAAGAAGGGCCACTCCATTTTTTTTCTTAAAAGACTGGTGCCAGTCATTTGCAGTCACAACTAGCTGTATGTGGTTTAGTTTTTTCTATTAAATGACCAGACACCAGGGAGAACAGATGTCCATGCTGTGCGTTTTAATCCATGCAGGGCACTGCAGATGGGTTGAGGTGATTTGTAACTCAGCACCTAACCAATACTCAGTGTTTACTCACAGTTGCTAGAAACTGCCTCCCCCCCATGAAATCAAAATATGTCAGGAATGGAGGTATACTCATAATGCAACTAAATTTGTGTTTGGTCCCTTACACTTGTAAAAGCCATTTCCACATTGACAGGTATAATGAATTCATCCCCTATCACATTTCCATAGTTTTTTTTTGCTTGCGATGACTGGTCATGGGTACTATTCCAGTTATTTTCAGGAGACTTGGTGCCCAGGGGAGCAAAAAGCATGTATTGTAGTAGGCTACACTTGGCTCTGCAGCCAGTTTCGAGGGTCCAGTTTAGTACGCAGGTTTCTCAAACTGCGGCGGGCCGGTGTAGGCGGGGAGAAAGAGCCGCTGTCAGACTCAGGAGTGGTCCTGCCTTCACTAGAGCTGTTGCTGGAGTTGGAGCTGGAGCAGGATAGGCCCAACTGTGGGGCTTGAGAGGAGGACGATGAGGAGGACTTGCACGCACACTGGAGCCCCCCGTAAGCCCTGCCCCGCAGGCTGCTGAGCTTGGCGTCCAGGGAGAGGGTGCGGGGCCGGAAGCGGGGTGGGGGCTCGACCCAGCCATGGCGAGAGCAGGGGCTGGGGCTGCGAGGGCTATGGCAGGGGCATCCGGGGCTGTGTAGGACCACACACTGGTGTCGGTGGCGGCCCGGGGAATCCTCAAACAAAGACAGCCAAGGAGGGGTGGCCCCAAGCTGGCTCTGCACCTCAAACTCCTGTGGACGCTGGGTCAGAATATCAGTCACTGTGCCAATGTCGTCTGTGTCAATAACTGGGAGAGGAAAATATTGATTTGGGTTAGGAGTGCAGATATGGGACCTAATTCAGAGACTTAGCATTTTCATTGAGGAAAACATTTGTAGGCTGTGCACTACTCAACAAACAAGGTGTTGCTGTAACACCTACACTGTACTTTAGAGTAAACCATTTCTGAAGGGCATTTAACATCACTGCATTTGGCACTAGCAAAAACAGAAAGCAATACCAATCATAAATACAGCATATATATGTTTGATACACATGCAATAGAACATTTAAATTGTTATATAACCCCTTAAATGTTACTTTTAGCAATGATATATTTGAGCTGCACGTCAGGTGCCAGCATGATCACTGACCAGAATCTCAATTATTACAAAAATGACAAAATTCTCATGACAACACAGTCTTGGGGCTATAATTCTTTTCATGCTAAGTTAGAGTCTTTTGCCCCCCAAATAACACAATAAAGTCTTCTGATTTGAAGATAACATACAAAAAAAACCATGGCGACAAAATTCAAAGAACTTTTATCTATTAAATTCAGGTTCACAGGTGAGCACAATTTCTGTGCGTCACATACCAGTCAAGTGCCCCATGCAATACATTTTTTCAAAAAATTCTTGTGGCAAAAAATTCAGAACAGCCCACAGCGGCCAAACAGGTTTGCAGGCATGCAGGCTAACAGCCATGCAAAAACAACCAACCAAACATCACTACAAAAATCACGGAAGTAATTAAGCAACAGGATTGAGGATTAGTGATTTTATCTAAGATAGAAATCACAGATAGCAGAATTGCCATTAGTCATTGTGTTATTTTTCTGCATCAAGATAACCAGACACCTGAGCTATGTCTAGGGTGGTTTTGCTGAGACAATAATGGCACGCTAAATGTAGCAGAACTTCGGTTTAATCTAACAGTTTTGGGGATTAAAAAGTTAGCAAAAGGTTTTTTTATCTTAAGTAATGATTAGATCTAGACATTCAGCTACGATGGGCGGAACTAGGAACACATTGTTCAGTTCACCTACTTACGTAAAATAACCTAATCAAAGATGGACTGACTAGTCCAAATTAGCCTACTTGGTCTTGATCCCAAGAGCCAAACATACTTATTAGTCAGCTGATGGAATGGGACCTACCTGGTTGTCATTAAAGGAGAAAACTGGGAAAGGCAATGACTCCCCTGAATTATACACGCATGGCCCAGTCTCGTATCGCACTGGCATTACAGTGCCTTGCAAAAGTATTCACCCCCTTGGCTTTTTACCTATTTTGTTACATTACAGACTTTAGTTCAATGTTTTTTTTAATCTGAATTTTATGTGAT
>JAOVYW010000093.1:4894933-4905668 GCA_025775045.1 Hiodon tergisus | reverse complement strand
GCAGCCCCCGCGGGAATGGCTAACACCCATTGGTTGGGGAAATAAACACACATAGCCATCCCCGCTACAATATTATACATTTTTTTGTAAGATTATTATTATTATTTTTTTTCCACATCCATACATTTATAAGAGAGCCAAGAAACATTAATACAATTTTGTAATGTTTTTTGGAATAACTTAACATTACATATTTTAAATATATATTTAGGGGCACAATATTTAGGGCGTTTACCTCTGTTTAAGATTTGAATTAGCAGTAGTAATAGATCAGGCGGAGAGATGGGGATTGCAGGAGAATTAGTTGGGAATAACTGTTATGCAAAATACGGTGGGTAGAAGCCTCAGATGTGAAAAGATCAGCAGCATGTGGGTTCACTTTCGTACAATTAAATATATTTTTCTCTTCCCATAGCTGGTTAGATTAGGTTAGGCTATTATTTAGTTTAGTATGTATAATTGACTTTATTGGTTTTGGGATTCTTTTTGTGGTTTTATTATGTTGTCTGTCTCTTCATTTTGTATGAAGACGTCTTCCCTACAGCCTTTTTCATGGTGGAGACACCCCAACATGAGAAACGGTAGCCGTGCCAGTGAAAGAGCTATATTTCTGTGGGGTAGTGTAACCACAGCGGAGGTGTAACCACTGGCTGTATTCAGTGAAAATGGGCATTGAGAATCTGGCTGCCAGCTGAGTGTCTCCTTGCTTTGTAAACTGTGAGATGGAGGAGGGCCACCACCAGTCAGGCAATCCAGCATGTAGCAGAGGGAGGTCATGTCAGGAGCCCAAGATCCAGGCAGGTAACACCACCCTCCTGGAGCTGGCATTTACTTCTGCTTTATTGGCCCATGTATAGCCCTTGATGTCAGTTTTTAAAGTGTGTGTGTGTGTGTGTGTGTTCTAGAGTCACCTCAATAATAAACTGTCAGATGCACTGCAGTTTGTGAAAGCTGATGGAGAGGGTTGGAGTCAAAAGATTGGCAGAGCATCTTCATAAAGGAAACTACAAAGAACATCCTAACGACATCCCTTCCTATAATAATAATAATAATAATAATAATAATAATAATAATTATTATTATTATTATTATTGCCACGTGACCAGGCATGCCCCCCTACATGTTGTAACTGGTCAGAAACAATATTTACCATTACAGTGGAAGAGCAGAAGCGCTGTTAAATATAAGGTCAGTCGGAAATTAGAGCAATCAACATGGAACCATGGCCTAAATCCCCTAAAAGTTGAACAAACGTGGCAAGGAAAAACTCGAAAAAACGATGATTAAAAGAAAAGCAGGAGGAAAAATTGATTCTACAGGGTGAGCCCATCCTGCTCTGGGTGACCATGTTAAGTAATGTAAATTTAAACTATTACTTTAATCTAGTAAAGTACATGACCTCTCAGGAATTCTTCAGGAACCTGAAAGAGAAAAAGATTTTCAACATGGCTGCTTACTGCTTACTAGTCCCTAAAACTGAGCAACCAGGAATTTTGAAGGGATTGAAACCTTTCCACAATATCAGATTATTTCATAAGGGAAGACGAAAAATATTTGGGTGAAAACATTTACATTGCTTAAATTTATTTTGGTTCTCAATTTATGGAGGACGATATATGGACGCAATAAGAATTTAAAAGCAGTAAAATATGTGCAGTACAATACTCTATGGCATACCATAGATGTAGCATACATTATGTCCCATATCTATTTTTAATGGTATACTAAAACAACAGTGATACTGTAAGTTCTTGCATATGTCTCTTATTGGGGAAGAAAATTGAATGTAGAGATATATTTTTTGCCTTCCTAATTTGGATGGGTTTTTCCCTCACAGGCTCCCATAATTAGTCCAAGTTATGTACAGGAACCTGGGGCTTTACATGGGAAGTCCATTGAGGGAGAAGTTAGAGAAGTGGGCTACCTAGAAATAAAAAAATAAAAATTTCATTGTGGTTATCTTTAATTAGGGCTGGGGGAACTTTATGTGTTGTGTTGTGTTTGTTGTGCTTGATGTTATCCAGAGTCCTGTGCAGAGTGCAGCATACAGAAGGACACTCCCCTCTGGGGAGTCAGACCTTTACTGTCCTGAGGGGATAAGAGTGCATCTGGACCTGCCTGTATTTGCTTGTAATCACCCAGGCACTATCGTTACGAGTCGCTTGTTGTATGTCACAGTTGATTTTTGACTGTGTTGTGAAATTACACTTAATCTCTTAAATAAGTGCTGTTGTCATTCGCTTACCATGATACATACATACGTGACTGTATACCTTTGTTTTAATATCTGTTCATCATATCAGATACAATACTTTACAAAGGCAAATGTTTGATAAGAAAAGTCATACCTTTTTTACAATTACAATTTACAATTCTTATATTATTATAAATAATTTGTTTGCGATTAATTTGTTTATTTGATCATTTCACGGCCAGTTGCAATCACAAGCTATTTGTGTCACTCCCCGAGGCAAAAACAGCTCTGAGAGAAAGTAAACAAATACTATGCCAGATGTCATATGGAAATGTAGGTCACACTAAATATAAAGAAGACGGACACCTTGTTGTTTTAGAATACACCTGCAATAAACAAATCTAAAAATTTACTTTCATGCCTTAGTGAATACAATGCCACTGTGCAAACACATTAGTAGTGTCAAGTGACTGTTATACCTCTGCATCTGTTGAGGCAAACAAATAAAAAAGAAAAAAGAAAGCATTCAACATATACCATATACCATATTTTTTGCAGAAAACAATACCTCTTTATTTTGTTGTCCTCTTGAAAAGAAAAGTGCTTATTGTCCATGCTTGACAGACACTACAGAACTTATGAGCCTTTATGGCTTGTCTTGTTATATTAAATCTTTATGAACTTATTCAGGGTGGAAAGTTTCTGGGGCAGGAAATGTATATTAGAACGCTTTGTGTTTTCCTTTGTGTGTAAGGCACAGTTTACATGACACCTATTTACAGATGCATCTGTCAACATATCAATCCACTTTTGGAAGATCAAAATCCGAATATTGAATTTTCTGTTTAGTCTGCCAGTGACTACACTAGCAAATTTAATTGATTATGTTTACACATTGAGGACTGGTATTGGCATTTAAAAAAATGTTTTATTAGTATAAATGATTCACGTCGTATGATCTTTATTTTCACACAGGACCCATAGCAGGAAAATATAACGCATTCATATTCTACAGATCAACAGCATTGCATGTATACTTTGAATTGTCACCAGTTAATGTCCATTTTATGAACATTTCACCTTCTTCATTTATTTAAGTTTTATCATAGAAACAATCTAAATTAAAACACTGCTAGTACTTGGAACTCTAAATGTATGCAGTAAATTTAATGGAAGATGACTTGCTTGGCTTGTTGAGGAGTTATCAAAACATGCCACTCAAATGGAAATGAAAATAACAAGTTTCCTCATTTGTTTGTGAAAAGAAAAATGAATTTTAAAAACTAATTAAAAGAATATCTTAAGAAAAAAATAAGTAAAACAATTGTAGATGTTTTCCCTGAATGGCTATGCAGCTGAATGTCATTACTAGGTAAACTAGCACATAAAAATACATGCCAAATGCAATTGTGTAATGTACATGTATACAAGATGTGCGGAAAGGTATTTTAGCCAGCTATGCTTTGGGGCATTTTTTTTTTTTTTTTTTTTTTCCTGTTTCATAGCTTGATGATTCCCATATCGACATAACATAACATTGAATAATTAATAAATGGTTGACTCTATCCAATTAAAAATGGTTGGATCAAAATGTAAGAATGTTTAACTTCATGTGGTTTACTTTAATATTGTTTGAGTCTCCTTCAGTTTTACGATCAAATCTAATGTCTACTGAGCGATTACTTGTTTAAAGTGAAACTAAACCTTAATTTGTTGCTTAGCAGATCCTAAGCTAGTTGTGCACCATGGATTTTTGCCCTTCCTTATAAGCAGCTGGATATGCACTTAAGCATTTCAGATGTAGTGTCTCAAATATTCAGTATATAAAATAAATGTTTATTTTCAGTTGTTAGATACATACAGTCATTCAGGTACGATTGTGTCCTCCTCTTTCTTGCTGACCTTGAAGGATGAACTTGAGGTGCGACAAACTATGCAGTTTTCATGTTTATCTTTTTTAACTGCTCGTTTTGCAGGGGGATGCCAGGGATGACAGGGTGAATCTCTGGGTGACTCCTGGAATGCTGGGCTGACAAAAATTTGTTCCAGGTTCATCTCAAGTAACCCATGGTAGCAAAAACAGATTCCAAGATTGATTGAACTAAACAAACAACTGGTAAGATCATTTTTCCAAGGAACTGTCACAGTTCCCAGTCTTACCCTCCTCCCGTCATGCAGCCTTTGCTGTGTCTTTTAATTGTTGGTGCCTTTTTTTTTAAAAGCGCAAGGGTGTGTATATATTTGGCCGTACTTATATTTCAAATATTGTACAAAGAACAGTTTTGAAACTTTCTGTTTGTCTTAACCAGTAACACAAAATTAAGCTAATTAATAAAAAATTAAATACAGATTGATAAAGCACAAGCTGCTGTACTCAAAAACAGACAGCCGCCCTTGTTATCTTTAATAATTTCACGAGTAGCCTAGGGGTCGATAAATGCCCTTCTCGGTTGTCTGCCCAAACATCAGAACATTTTGAAGTTTAGAGTATGAGAATATATAGTGTATTTTTACATTATTTAAAATCATACACAATGCGCCAGTCAGTTAATTGTCATGTTTGTTTTGCATTTGCCTTCCAATACTCAAATTGATGAAAAAAAGATCAGTTCATTAGCAGCTGCTAATCAACTGCAATGACTCAAAAAAATTATGGATGCATATGGAGCGGAGAAAGCAGAAGCTACATCAGAAAGTATCAATTTAAGCCAGCTAGACTAGTTTTCAGCTTTTGTTGACAGACTTTAGACAAAATGATGAATTACACTGCCTCTGCATGGGCCAAACTTAACATATACATGTATG
This sequence comes from Hiodon tergisus, assembly GCA_025775045.1. Lineage (NCBI taxonomy): Eukaryota > Metazoa > Chordata > Actinopteri > Hiodontiformes > Hiodontidae > Hiodon > Hiodon tergisus. The sequence goes on along the minus strand of JAOVYW010000093.1, from coordinate 4,900,669 downwards.
TATTTGTACTGACAATACAGACATTAAGACATTAAAATCAAAAGAATACAGTCTGTATAGTCTGCTTCTTGGGTTGGATGGCACCCTTGGATGTTGATGGGTATTTCCAATCATAATAAGTGCCTAGCATATAAAACACAAAATACTATGTTAAAATCACAGGATAAATAATCACTCTGACTGGGACGACAATTGCGTGAGATAGGAGGAGGAGGCGGCTGTTGAGTGTTCACCCTGTTTCATGCATTTAAATATAAAAGTCATACCGAAAAGTCTGTCTTTTATATGTTGATTTAGTTCAACATAATTTTCTTTGAATTTAAGATGAATTTCATATAATTTTATTCTTTATTTTCAAAATTAACGTGGCAAACTATATTGTTGCAAAATAGCTTTCTGATTTAGGATTATTTTTAAAACAATTCTTCAAAAAATAAAGTGATTCCACTTGGCATTTTATGTTTAATTTTAATGCACCAAACTGAATTGAGTGGTTGATACTCTGTTTTCTGTGTAAACTATATATAAAAATGAAATGTAGGCACAGTACAGCAAAATCATGCAGAAAAGGAATAAATCTGACTACTTAAAAGCATTTCCAGAAGTAGCATCCACCTGTTGCCATCTCTGCCTAAAAGACAAAAGCTAAAAACGTTTACACATGGATCAAATATCTTTTTGAAAGAAAAGGTTGCTATTGGAAAGGTTACAAGTCATAATGGGCTTGTACAAGGCACACTTTCTATGCACATCTATAATTCCACAGGTTGAAACTTAAACACCAGGAGACCAATGGAGCTTCTGTGCAGTTTAATATGGTGTCTATTGGGTAGGGTGTGTGCCCAAATTACCAGATTGGAGTGTTTGGTTCGGTTTTCCCCCTTGGTGTAAAAATGTCTAAGATCCAGAGATGAGAGGTGCTATATAAATACAAGTTGGCATCGTACTTGTATGACTGTCTTTAACAAGAAGTGTTTTGGTTTTACAAAAATAGTTTGAAGATCAGGGAAGCATGCAATGTAATACCTCAAGCGCCAGATTATTAAACGAATACTTAACGCTACTAGGCATGTTTACAGTTTCTGCAGAGCTTATCCAGAGGTTTATATTTGTACAATCATCCTAGCACTGTCACTTCAGAAATTAGTCATGAGTTCCCATTTGAAATCTTCTACTAATTTGCTGTTCCCATGGTAACAAGTCTTAGAAGAAGACCAGAGCAGCTCATGGGGTGCTGGAATCAATGTGACTGTAAAATGTTCGTGTTTCACAGCAAAAAATACAAAAATATGTTTTAATTCTAGATTATTATTATTATTCCATGATTTTTTATTTTATATGCAGGCAGACAGTGAATACAAGGAGTATTGGAGAGTTTTGAGGGATGAACAGGGCTAAATTAAGATATTTTTTTTTACATTACTGGTGCCATGTAGAGAACTAAGAAAACAACAAGAAATTTAAAAATTAAAAAGAAATTGATATGATAAAGATTTAAAATTATTTATTTTAACAATTAATTTTACTAGCATTAGGAATATTCCTGGTATTCAGACAAGTGTTTTGATTCCTTGCATCACTTCTCAGGCCCCAATGGGCTCCGCCCAGGAGCATATTCAGGGTTACCCCCACCCCTCCATCTGTGACTTGTTAGGTGTACCTCTGTGATGAGAAGAGGGTGGTGGACCCTGGTGCTGAGGAAGGTGAGCACTGAAGAGGTGCCCAACATGGTACTCAAGTTTATAAGTTAATAGATACCTTCACTTCTCAGGTCAAACTTGTCATCATATGTGACATATATGTGTCATGGGGTGGGGATCATAACATGCATTTTTCTTCTTTGTTTTGTTCTTCCATTTGTAAACAGTGTACAAGTTTATTATTTTTTCCCTCTTTCTCAGTGATAATCGGTGAATGGTTTCCTGGATTCCCCAAATTAAGTTCCTGGTTGCGTAGTATGCTGTTAGAGGCTAGTTGGATATGGGGGGAATGTGCTGGCGAAGTAAGATAGTGTTTTTATGTACATGTATACAAGATGTGCGGAAAGGTATTTTAGCCAGCTAGCTTTGGGGCATATTAATTTTTTTTTTTTTTCCTGTTTCATAGCTTGATGATTCCCATATCGAGTCATGTTTTAATTGAGCAATTGTGTTTTTTGTGTATACTCTGTGTATGTATCTGCGTGCACAGAACCTGAGGTGCTTGGTCTTTCCCTTTGTCCTAAGCGGTTTACTTAGCAGTAGCAGTAGCTGACCTGGTCTGTGGCAGTACATTTTATATAAGAGGGAATTAAACAAATGAATTTGTTTTAAAATTAAGATTGTAGATGATATATGTCATCTGATGTCTGCCGGATTAATGGGCAGATCTGAACCTTGGGTGTTGGTGTCACATGGGTCACCTCTGACAAAAGCCATTGAGAGAGTTGAAGGATTACACTTATGTCTTCAAGTGGAAGCATTTTTTGGACTTGACATGTTTTAGTTTGGATCTTTTCATTTCCCAGGACACCAGGAGATGAAACATATTGATGCATACCATCATCAACAGGTGTCTGTTTCCAGGTCACAAGTAACTTCATTTAATAGCAATCTGCGGACAGATTTAGCATATCAGGAAAACTTTGTGGCTAAATATGAAACTATTAGCTTTTTGAGGCTCCTTTATTGGCATCTTCCCATTCTAATAGATATTCAGTTGAATGTTCAGTTAGTTAGTGATTTGTAAGTGAATTCTCCTAAGCAGTTTATTGTCCATCTCCATTTAGAATAAACACTACTGTCAAACAATATCTTTCTCAAACAACATTTTCTCCAGATATTGTCAATCCACAGCCCAGACCTTATGAAATATAAATTCATCGTAACAAGCTACCTAACTAGTGCTATCGTGTTGTGTTTTCTTATTCACTTTCAGTGTACTGTTTTTGTCCACATTTAACCGTATGGAAACTAGTTCTCCTACATAATGAAACAAACCATAGAATGCAGTAATGTCACTGCTCTGGCTACTGCTACCATGGCTAGCATTTCACCAGTATCCTTGCCATCACTATGCTAAAGTTCACTTTTTTTTTTTCTTGAAAATATATTCTTGAATGAAACATTACTAAAACAAAGGTTTGTAGGCCAGTTAAAATAATGTCTATAATAGCTAAAAAAAATGTTCTTAGCAGTTATATACTAGTAGTCCTGCTTCAGAGATGGTAATTATAGAGGATATTAAGACATGGAGTTCAAAAGAACCACCATGCTAGCAGCAGGTGGGACTTGCCTGTTCTCCAATCAGTGCTGAACCTCTAACACTGGCTGCAGGGCCTGCGTGTAGCATGACAGGTGGCTTAGTGGTGATTTGATTAGGGGAGACCAAACATTCTTCTTCACTCTCCCTGGGTGCTGTTATGGGGTAGCCAGCAGCGAGTGCACTCCTGTCAATTTCTGAAAGTTTTGATAAAATTATACTACATTATAATGAGTCAGTCTATACTTAGTCACCATTAGTCTCAATATTCAAGGATGTTTTCACTGAAAAAATGTATATATATATATATATATATATATATATATATATATGCAAACCAGTAATGAAAGTGGCCTAATTATTATTATTTTATTTTTTTGTGTGTCTGCCTTTTTAGGAATGTGCATCAAATAAATACTAATCTAATAAACATGAAAGCAGTTATATTTTCTGAAAACATGGAAAATGACTATCATTCATTATTCACAAATTGCTATTTTGATAAATAACATTCACCCGATTTGGAATAGGTGATTGTGCTATCATGCCTCATCTCCCTGCCACAAACTCCACAACCACAGACAGGGACAATACATAAACATGCAGATGCAGCCACAGACAGGGACAACACAGAAGGATTATAACCACCATTGATCTATTAATTATATTTTAATACACTCGATTGAATTTTACTTTTATATAATCTAAATTAAATGTGGCACAAATGGCATTAAATTTTTTTACTGAGGCATGTGGGTATGTACATACATGTGATTAAATAGCAGCAGGACTGTAATTTACAATATCACGGTATAGGACAATGTTCTATTCTACAAAACTAATTGCATGTGCAGGGATTTGAATTTGTGACACTGGTGAAGTGTGTACTGAAGCATGGGTCTCTGAAGAGTCAATCCAAACAGCATATTAAATTATATATATATTTTAAAATTTGATCCGATAGTTTAAGGGGGGGGGGGGGGGACTGGTAATGGGTTATTAATATCATACCAAGATAAAGAAGATTTCAGGCCTGGCACCAATAAGAAAGAAATTACTGAGCTGGGGGACATTATTCATTCACTATTAAATTTTAAAACAGGAAAGATTAAATTACTTGTATATGAAAACATTGCATTCCCCCAGCTCTCTTTTTGTCAGATCAGCTGATGAAGAGACTAGCTGCACGCTGCTTTTCCGGGCTGTTAATTTTATCCCCTCTAACTGTGATTTCTGATAGCCGGCCTACTGATTGCAGTCAGGTAAATATCCTCCTTTATTTTCATCTACAGGATTCATAAGGGCTAAATCATAAACACAGAGCATGTGGGTGTGCAACAGATCATACATATCTTTTGCAGCCGAGGCAGTCCAGCAGTTGGAGAGATTATGCTGAAATGAAACATCACAGAAAATGCATGCAGCAGTTAAATTATTTTATAGATTGCGCTTGATCGTTGGAATTCAGCCAAAATAACTGCAGCTCTCAGAGGAGACCCGTAAGTGTTCGAAACTTACCGCAGTCAACCAATTATTAACAGATCTTCTTTTCTCTGCCGTCTTCGACATTTGCGTCTGCTGTGGAAAATTTTAGCAGAGTGTGATGGAGATTTTTCTGTTGATTACAAGGCCTGCTTCCACAGGATCCCCAAGGATATCCATTTGTAGTTTGGCGGATTCAAAACATTGGTAGGATGCTCAGGCTTTTGAGTTAAACCTTACTGGTAGGTCTTTTTTTCCTCCTGCAGTGGAGTGGACTGCTGCCGCTGCCTGCATTTCCCTCATCAATCCTAGCTTTACATACTGCATTGTTAGAGCTAGCCCACAAAATTACTTTGTGCCGCACTGCAATAAAACGCACTAGCGGCCACTGCTCAGAAGGGAAAATGTTAAGGAAGCTAATTGTGGCTGCAGACAGGAGATGGGGAACAAAGGAAATGAAGAAAAAATAGCATGCTTATCAATTTTATCTAGAGCACAGTGCATGTATATGACTGCATTTATACTCTACAAGCATCAATGAATATTTTATACTAGCTGCCTGAACTCAAGGGAAGTGTTTTTGTTGAAACCAGTCGAATTATTATTATTGGGATTAAAATGTGCCGTATACCACAGGTAATAAATACATATACAAATTCAAATCTTCAGACGTAGGCAATTTTTATGTTTTTCCTGTGTGACTAATGGAAACATAATGAAACAATGTGTTTGAAATCTCCTATAAAAAAAAAAAAGTTTATCACAGAGCTCTAGATACAGCGGGTGAAATAAGTATTGAACACGTCACCATTTTTCTCAGTAAATATATTTCCAAAGGTGCCATTGACATGGAATTTTCACCAGATGTTGGTAACAACCCAAGTAATCAATACATACAAAGAAACCAAAAGAAATGAGCTCAGCAAATTAAGTTATGTGCAATAATGTGAAATGACACAGGGAAAAAGTATTGAACACGCTTACTGATATTTATTTAATACTTTGTACAAAAGC
>JAOVYW010000093.1:4872842-4894833 GCA_025775045.1 Hiodon tergisus | reverse complement strand
GAAGCTCCCGGCACACAGTTTTTGTGCTGATGTTAATGCCAGAGGAGGTTTGGAACTCTGCAGTTATTGAGTCAGCAAAACATTGGCGACTTTTACGCACTATGCGCCTCAGCACTCGGCGACCCCGTACTGTAACTTTATGTGGTCTACCACTTCATGGCTGAGTTGGTGTGGTTCCACTTTGCAATAATACCACTTACAGTTGACCGTGGCCAGGTAGTCCGCTGTAAAATGTGTCGCAAAAAGTTTTGTCGAGCTTGGAAGCAGTGGGTGGAAATTCCACTGCATGCCTCTGGAACACAGTAACTGAAATATGGTCTTGGCAATTCGTGTGGTTTGAAGAAAGTGTTCTTAATCTGTAGATAGGCTCTCGATAAAACAAACAATTTCTTCCCCGACGAAAACATAAAATGAATAATATATTGCAATTTAAATGCATCATACACCACAGTATATTTAATTTATTTTATATATATATAATTAGTATAATATACAGTAAAACACCAGTGTCATTTTAAAAAATGCATTAATAAATGCACCTGTAATATTTTTTTATGTTACAATATTAACACAAGATTTATATTACCACACGGATATTTTAACTACATTTGATATATTTCATTCTCCATTGGATTGCATGGTTTTTGAGCTAAATTTTTTTTAAATAAAGCCACAAGAGACATGGATCACACTCAGTTATTTCACAGTAATATTTATAGACAAGCCATTCTAAATAGTAAGACACAAAAATATGTTTTTTTTAAATCAACCAAAGCTATATACAACCACAGAAATAAAACAATAGTTCTTCACTGCTTGTATGAAAATCGAGTAAGCATATATGCACACATGAACATATTTACAAACTACTGCCCTTTGATACATTCTCGAGGTCTTCCATTATTAAGTCTTGTTCATTGAGGTTGGTGTTCCTTCTGATAGGAACGTGTCCTTGGGCTATCTGGAGGTTGGTGGGGAGAACAGCATTTTCTTGGACCCTTTGCGAGTAGTTCTCCCTGCGCTTTATATCAGTTGAGCACAATTGGAACTTAAAAGCTGCTTGAAACCCCTTTCTGAAGTTCTCATTGAAGAAGCCGTAGATGATAGGGTTGACACTGCTGTTGAAGAAGGCCAGCCAGTGTGCAAATGGATAGATGTAAATATTGATGACTCTGTACTGATACTCAGTGAGACTGGCATAGTCACTCAGCATCATCAGAGTCCAAAGGGGCAGCCAAGACAAGATGAACAGCAAGGCAACAGTGAGCAACATCTTGATTACCCTTTTTTTCTTCTTCGACACAGTCTGGCGGGTTTCACAAGCAGGCTTACCTCCTGTTGACACAGCTGTTTTGAAAAGTGTAATACCAATTCTAGCATACATGATCACAATCAGGGTTAGTGGTGCAAGGTAGATGTTGGTAAACAGAATGGTGGTGTAGATCTTTCGCATCTCCTGGTTTGGCCAGTTTTCTCTGCACCAGTAGAATGGGCTTGTTTCATTGCCTTCAGGCAGAAGTATGCGCACGTTTTGCTCCTTTGTTACCTGAAGCATGACGCCAGATGGGCACATTATAGACAGTGCCAAAACCCAGACAATTACAATAATTAGTGTAGATGTTGATATTGTCAGTTTCTGCCTGAAAGGGTAAACAATGCATCGGAATCTGAAATGAAAAAAAAAAAAAACATATATTGTTCATGGACTGCTCATTAATATAAAAAGTAATATGGTTATAATATGTGCTGGTGGTTCGTAATTAATTTATATTTATTCATATTTTCTTAATGGCTCTTATCTGGTAAAGTCTTTCATTAAGCTGGAAGGAAGAATAGAAGATAAACTTTGTAGTATGCACAACAAATTTGTTTGTTAATTCAATTTATCCAATAAATTACAATCAGATCAAACATCTTTCACTTTTGACTTCATATTATTAATTAATATAATGTATAAATAATAAATTGCATTAAAACTGAGGGTTTACAAATTTACAGTGTTCATATTCAGTCAGGTAGTCATTTAAAAGGGCTTAACCGGTCAATAGCAATTGCCACCAGTGTAAACACTGAGGCTGACACTGATATTCCTTGGACCATGCCACTCATTTTGCACACCAAGCTTCCAAATGGCCATCCTGTTGAAAAATAGAGCACTGAAATTATTTTAATGCAGACAGAAAGGAAACATTGCAGACAAAGTTTTGTAATAAACACTTGACCCAACAGTGATTGCCTAAAATGTACTGACATATGGTCATATCATTGTAAAAAGAATGACTAACAATTAATATAAAATATTTTTTAAACTTGCATGCAGTCATGTATACAATCATGTTTTTGCGTGTAATTTACTGTAGTAAAACATAAATACCACATTAAAAACAATATAACTATGAAATAAATTTAATTTAACTTTAAAAAACTGAATTCACTCTAAATTAGTTTACATTAATTAAGTTTATACAAGAAAAGAAAACAACTGTACAGGGACTAAGGGCATACTACTTTAAGAAAGATCTACCTCAATGAAAATCATTAACAGTTGATTGATATCATGGTTTTCTAAATGTAGAACATAATAAGTAATAGACCAGTGGTTCTCAGTACTGGAAAATCCCAGTGCAGGTTTTCTTTCCAGCCGTGGACGTAATCCCTTAAAATTAGAATAATATCACCAATTTAGCCTTTTATTTCAATTTTGGTGTTGATGGATTTTTAAAGGGAAAAATGTTCCTCCAGGACCAGGACTGAGAAACATTGAAATAGAACATTAATGGCCTTTTTTGAAGAGTTCCCTGAAGCCTATGAAAATAGACTATTGTACTTACCAGTGATTATATTATCCACCAAAGTCGTTGGCATACAAAATATACCCACAAGAAGATCACTGATGGCAAGGTTTAAAATAAATACATTAGTGACTGTGCGCATGTTCTTGCTTCTCAACACAATGAAACACACCACTCCATTTCCGACCATGCAGACGAGGAAAATTAGTAGGTAGGAGATGATGAAAATAGCAGTGACCGCAGGTTCATGCAGGTAAAATACAACATAGGTGATATTTTGCTGAGGGTACGAGTATTCCTGAGAAGTGTTTAGATGATACCAGCTTTGCCTTTCCACAAGTGTGAAGTTTGGATCCAGTCTTTGATTCATTTTATATCTGAAAAAAGAATGGTTTTTTAGGCCCTAAATAAAATCAAAATGCATTATGTTTTAGTTTTTCATTACTAATATTTCTGATGATCTGGAGACCCAGATTCAATCAAAACAGCTGCTATTACATCTGATAATTCATATTGGAAAAATGTATACTTAATACCTACTCCTAGCATCTATCAAACGATTGACAGTTGGTAAGAAACTAAAAATTTAAGTAATATAAGGACTTAGCCTTCCACAGTTGGACATTCAACGCAATTACTTTTTCACCCTGTAGATAAAAATATTCTGCTGCTTGGTAATTTTTTAACAATTCAGGGTCTGCTAAAAGCCCATCCTGGAGTCCAAAGAATTTTCAATTTTTCCATAGCTGATGAGAGAAAATTTTAAATTACTTAAAAGCCATCTTCTTAAAAGCTAGTGATCAGTTTTTCATCATACGTATTAGAACTGATTCTATTTGCCATTGCAACTTCATATGTCCTCATTTCAACTGGAAACAGTTTTCTATTTGAGAAAATAATTTTTTGAAGCGTTTTTGACATTTATGGAAATTGTCTTGTCATTCCACAATGTAGCCCATTAGCTGAATATTAATGGGGCATTAAAACACAAGCAATCAATGTGAGACATGCACAGCTTAAGCATTTGATTGCATCTCTGCCATAAAACAAAACAGCTTATAAAAATCTAGTCAGGAGTAATGCCTCTCAGCCTTCTGTCAACTTGAGTATTCTCTTCTAGATGAAAGATTGACTGTGAAGTGTTTTTTTTTTTTAATTACATTTTATAAAGAAGATACTGACAGTAATTTAATGTGAAAATGTGTACTTTTCTTAGTATTTCAAAGTGGAAAACATTCTTCAGAATGTGTGTTAATATGTAAAATAGTTACTTATATTACATAGTTATTGTTTAGGTGGTTAATGTCTTTAAGATAATTATAAAATTCTCGGAAAAGATCCAGACAAAATTGTTTAAGGTGAGATTTTAGTTTTCGTATAAATACTAATTTTCGGGGATTGATTCTAGCATGGGTAAAATGCATAGCAGGCCAAGAATCTCTGCTAAGCTAATAAATGTTTTATTATATTTACTTGATGAATAACGTTTCAGCAAAGCAGCCTATAAACCAGGGCCGGATGCAGCCTGCTTTGACTGGGGGTGCAAGGAAAATTTCTTGGGGTATCATGATGTATCATGATGGTATTATAATATAAACATGTAACATTTTTGGCTGAAGTCAGAAGGAGCTGGGGGGGGCGCGGCCCAACTCTACACTCGTCTGTATCCGGCCATGCTATAAATTAGTGGTATTCAAACTCTGGGGCACGCCCCCCAGATGAGACCGGGAATTAGATTTTGGCGGCAAGGGGTGCTATGTGAGAGGCTTTACTTCGCCACTGAAATATGAAGTACATACATGACATTCATACTGAGTAAGCAATATGTCCAACGCAGCCCATTTAAACCCTATTGGTGCAGTACAGAGCTGCATAGGCTAAAATGTATTTAACAATCACGCCATTTCCATGGAAACGACACTTCACTTCGTTCAGTTTCGATTCCTAATTGCCAGTAGTAAGAAAATACAATGACGTATAACTTTTATTTTTTTGCTTCGATTGCCGAAATTCAGCCACACCGTATAGAATGTGGCGTGACTTAAGCCTAAATTATCCTACTGTCTAACAACAGGGTGTACCCTGTCAGAGTTCTGAGAAAATATCAACGCATAGGGAATCTATCTTAGGTTATGCAATCCTGTTTTTAAAAAAAAAATGTACTCCAGTTTGACGAGCCAACGGACACAAAGCAGCATTTCTGGGCAATTATGAGAGTTTGAGAGGTAACCATCAGGATTATATTACTATCTACGTGCGTTTAAACAACAACAACAATAATAATAATAATATCAACACTAACAATTATTATCATTATTTTACTAAATCAATGTATCTAATCCAAACGAAAAGAACTACCAGCTCGGTGGTTTATATAGAACCTTATGTTCTTCTTTATATTTTTTATAATATATGTAATTTTCGTCCATAGTTTGCAAACTCTCAGGATTTATAATTTATATATATGGCACCAACAAAATAAATATCTCCGTAATGGCGTTCTAAAAAAATAGTCTGCCCTCTTTAGTTCATCCGAGTATAACGTGACAGGTGCTCATCACATTGGTAGAGACAAAGGTAAAAACTAAATTAAATGAAGGAGAGAACATTACAATCCATTGAATTATTATAAAAATGAAAAGTCGGCACGGATCATGAGCAATGTCTTTGTTTCATAGTGAAAACCACCCTTAATGTGAATAAGTAGACAACATTGAAGATCAAATTCGCAGTCGGCAAAATACCTTAATAATCCACGATAAACTGTATACTTCATAAATTCGAAGAATGTGTCCTAGTTATAAGACTAACGTTATTGGTCAGTAATGTCAGTTTTAGCGTTAAGGGCTGACATTCAAAACAACAACTATAACAATTGGCAAGTTTTAAACGAATGCAATTCTGAAGTTTTATGTGTTAAGTATTATTTCTTTTATTGAAAATAATCGGCCCCATCCGATGCAATAAATCATTTGACAAAATATGTTTTACTTAACTTAATGTACACGAGACCTTACCTTCAAAACGCACTGGCACGTTTCAAATCTGTTCTCAAACCACCATTATATTTTCTTACGGCAAGGGGAAATAAGGAAAACAAGTCCCGCAAAAATGCATAATAGTTAGCACGTGCGAATAAAATCGCATGGGCAGAACAAAAAATACCCCGCCAGCATTTTTTGTATTTGTCAGCACAAAATGTAAACAGCGCTTTGTTTCGGAGTCCAGAAGGAAACGTACTGCAAATCGATAGCAGGAGAAAAGACGAACTGGTTTCAAGTTGATGCATCTATCCGTCACTTTTAGGGGTTGGACCAATCCACTAACTGGAGCGACAAGTGTGTGATGCGGATAACTCTGGTAAAATCATATTGTCTTTTTAAAAGAGACTTATGTATTTTTAAATTGGTATATAATGCATACACTGTATCACTGTATGACTCAAACACACGTACAATTTAGCTGGTGTATACATTTTATTTTATGGCGAAAAATAAAGTAAAATTTTCCATTAATATCATTCAGATATATAACATGTTAAACTATATCTGAGACATGACAGATAAGGAATAATAATCAATTACACACATATTTATGTTAATCTCTAAGCAAGCTAGGTTTCTCTTTTACGTTGAACCATTGTAAAGTATTCTGAAAACGTCCAGTGAACTTAATCTATAGATACATATTCAAGCTTCAAGATACAAGCTACTCGAAAATATGCCCATGTTTGTTTTATGTTTGTTGAAAAATAAGTCCTTGCAACCATAATGTGTTAGCTAAAATTGTTGTAATTAACCAAATTCATACTGTTAATATTGCATAGTTTTTACAAGAGAGCTACTTCTCTGCGTGGTTTCAAGCACGAGACCGACACTGTTTAACAGGAATTTATGCTCTTTATTTCGCACATGCGCTTACGACTACCTTTAGAAAGGCGGAACTGGCAGTGCAAACTGATTAAACAACACATTTATCAAATAATACTAATCAGAACCGTAAAGTAAAACACACTATTTACAGTCATTTAAGTCCGGGGGCCAGGCTTCCCACAGCCCCCGCGGGGATGGCTGTAACTCATTGGCAGGGGGAAGCGCACCTAGCCATCCCCGCTACACAGCCCCCTCCTCAGGGCCGACCGTCCCGGCAGCCTCAAACAGTTCCAGCAGACCACAGTCGTAATCTGCCAGCCGCGGCGGGGGCTGCCGCCGACGAGCAGGGTGGGGTGTTGCACGTCGCCCAGCTCCTACCTGGACGGGAGGTGCGACGTCCGGTTCCTCCGAACCTCCGGGCTCCCCTGTGTCATCGCTAACCTCTGGAGGGAGCAGGGGGCGGTGAGCTTGGTAACGGGCCAGGCAGTCCTGATGCAGCACCACCACTCGGCGGCGCTGCCGTAGACGCACCCGATAGCAAACTGCCCCTACCACATCCAGCACCTCACACGGCCCCTCCCAGGCAGGAGCCAGTTTGGGGGACAGGCCCTTCTTCCGGCGTGGGTTATAAACCCACACCCGGTCCCCCACGGCGAACCCAGGCCCCCGGCGGTGCTGGTCGTAATGACGCTTTTGTTGGGCTCCGGCGTTAGTGAGGTTGGCCCGGGCGAAGGCGTGTGTGCGACGCAGTCGCTGCTGCAGCTCCCAGGCATAGTCCGGTCCGGCAGGGGGGCCGTCCCGTCCGAACATGAGTGAGGCCGGTGTGCACCCCGTGGACTCCTGGACCGCAGTGCGGTACACCCACAGGACGAGGGGCAGCTGGCGTTCCCAGTCCCGCTGGTGTTCGGAAACAAAGGTGGCCAGCTGCGTGGCGAGAGTGCGGTTGAACCGCTCCACCAGCCCATCACTTTGGGGATGAAGGTGGGTGGTCCGGGTCTTTCGCACTCCCAGCCACTGGCACACCTCCGCAAACACCTGGGACTCGAAGTTCCTGCCCTGGTCGCTGTAGAGCTCCTCGGGGACCCCCAGGCGGGCGAACATCCCCTCCAGCAAGGCATCGGCCACCCTGGTTGCGCTCTGGTCGGGGAGGGCATAGGCTTCGGGCCATTTTGTGAAATAGTCCATCGCCACCAGGATGAACCGGTTGCCTGACTCCGAGCGGGGGAAAGGACCCAGGACGTCAATTCCCACACGCTCCAGGGGCGCCCCCACCTGGTGCTGCTGCAACGGTGCGCGGGACAGGTCGAGAGGACCTTTCTGTGCCCGGCACACGTCGCAAGTCCTGCAGTGGTGAGCCACGTCCCGGTGGCACTGGCCCCAGTAAAACCGCTCCCGGAGCCGCCAAGACCCTGGCCGGTTTACCATACACCGTCTGGAGCACAGTGGATCGCAGCGCCAGCGGGACCACCAGCTGCCACCGCAGCTCGCCACTAGCCGGGACGTGCCACCCCTTGTACAGGACCCCATCGCGGACCTCCAGGATGTCCCATGACACACAAAGCGCCTTCACCCCTCGGGGGTGGGGAGCGAGGTTACTCACCCACCGCAGGACCGGCCCGACCTCCGGGTCCTCTGCCTGTTGGCACCTCAGCTCCTCAGGAGGCACCTCCGTGGCCAGCGGGCCAGGCTCCCTGAAATTGATCAACCAGGTAACGGAAGTGTGGTCGGTCCGCAGAGGTATAGAGGTAGGGCCAAAAGTGGCGGACTGCCTGCACGACGGCTAGGAGTTCACGGCGAGTCACGCAATAGTTCCTCTCGGCCCGGCTCAGGGCCCGGCTGTAGTACGAGACCACCCGCTCCCCGTCCGGGCCGGCCTGAGACAGGACAGCCCCCACCCCGATGTTGCTGGCATCTGTATCCAGGATGAAAGGACTTCCTGGATCAGGGTAGGCCAGCACTGGGGCCCGGATTAGGGCTTCGCGGAGCTGGGTGAAGGCGGCGGCACAGGACTCGTCCCACAAGAAGCGCTGCCCCTTCTCCCATGAAACTCCGCAGTTCGGCGGCGGAGGTGGGGGTAGACCACTCCCGGATGGATGCCACCTTGCTGGGGTCCGTGGCCACCCCCTCCGGCCCCACCACATACCCCAGGAAGGCAACCTGCCTGCGCAGCAGTTCGCACTTTCGGGGATTGAGGCGGAGGCCGGCCTGGCGGATACATTCAAGCACCCGGCGGAGGTTCTCCAAGGCCCCCTGAAAGTCCGGTGCGTGTACCAGGAGGTCGTCCAGGTACAGGATGCACTGGGACCTAGGGACGGCCGACAGGACTCGCTCCATAAGCCTCTCGAAGGTTGCTGGCGCGTTGCACAGGCCGAAAGCCATAACTGTGAACTGCCATAGACCCTGGCCTATCGAGAAAGCCGTCTTGGGGCGAGACTTCGGTGCCACCTCCACCTGCCAGTAGCCGCTGCAGAGGTCCAGAGAACTGAACCAGGTCGAGCCCGCAATATAATCCAGGGCATCGTCTATCCGCGGGAGGGGATAGGAGTCCTTTTTTGTTACCTGGTTCAGCCTCTTGTAGTCGACGCAGAAGAGCCAGGTGCCGTCCTTCTTCCGGACGAGCACTGCCGGGGCCGACCACGGGCTGTCCGAGGGCTCGATCACCCCGGCCGCCGCCATCTCCTTTATCTTCGCCTCAGCGGCCTCCCGCTTGGCCCAGGCCATTCGCCGAGGCGGAATCCGGATGGGGGGGGGCATCCCTGTGTCAATCGAGTGCTGCACCAGCCCGGTCCTAGGTGCCAGGAAGTCAACAGGGGTCACTCGCTGTTCACTGGCAGACAAGAACAACCCTCGCGAATTTAGGCTGTCCCTACCCCAGGGTCACCCAATTATGGAGACTGTCCACCAATTTAGTCCACCAATTTAATCCCACACTTGGGACTCATCATCGCAGTTGGCAATATATATGATCCTGATTAGAACCAGCAAGTTAGTTTGCAGGTAAATTTTTTTGAAGGTTCCTAAACCTACAAGCATATGGTAGCAATGTTTTTTATTTTCAAACTTTTCAAACTGTTGAAAATCAAATATATGGTCATAAATATAGATAATTTCAAGCCTCATATGTTTATGACAAACTTGCCATTTGCTGATATCTAAAATGGTAGTACTCTTATTATGCTTGTATAATCACCTCAGGTCTGGTAGTGAGAGCGAGCAGTGCAGCAAATGGAGAGCTCAGTGACCAATCATTAGCACCGGGCTTCCGGGGCTTGAGCCCTGAATCATTTGATGGCAAACTAATCACATTCTCATCAATTATATAGCACAGTGCTGGGCTATAAACTCACATTCATATTTTGTCAATCAAGAGCGAGGAGCAGGTATAAGTCATGGAAACAACGTCAAAGAGGGATTTTATATCTCATTGTTATCAAAAATCCCTGACAGCCAAACAATTTGAAATAAGAGCAATGTAGCATTCCTTTTCATCCAGACAGTGATTAAGTATTCCCTAATTACCCTTCATCACATTTTACACTGTTGTGTATGCATGATAAGAGTATTATGGCATTCGTGTACAAGATATCTCTAAATTTACAGAAAACTGTTCCCATGTATTTAAAGATATCTTTAAAACCATTAATGGTTCTCGATAATACAAGTTATATTAAGATTTCTACAAGTTATATAAAGACATATTTATTTGAATGTATAAATATTTTTAAATGACAATTTGGCTTGACATCGGGTACATGCTCCTGTGGACACAGAGGAGGCACAGAGTTTGTGATTAAGATTGCAATGCAAAAACTTACTGTTACTTACTGAACTAGCGAGAAAGCATTAACTAAAATATATGTTAGGTGGATTTACCTGACTGTTTCTATCTAAAAGCGACTGTAAGAGGTATGGGCCATGTAGTGCTGTGGTAACTTAATTGCCTTTGGCTTGGGAGGCTGGAGTTCAAATCTCTTCTCTTGCTGGTGCATTTATTTCACTCCGTAGGAAAATACTTTTATTTTCTGTTGATCACAAAAGTGCAATAACTTACAGTCTTGTACAGTCTGACACAGTCTTTACTGTGTTGGCCCAAACATTTATAAAAAAAAAAAGGATCAGACATTTTGTGGTCATTACATTTTTGGAGCCTAAAGTGTCATAAAACATGACACCATCTTCACATATTTTTCAACTAACTATCTAACTGCGTTGTGTAATTACTACGAAAATAACAGAGCTCGAGCTTGTTATCAAATGCTAGTGATTCCCCTGTCTGTCATTTTCGGTGAGAGTAAGGCAGGCACTTTAAAGGAAACATTGTAGAAGCTTTTTTATGTGAACTTTGAGTGAAATAAGGGTCTAAATAAGTCTTTCACAATGACTTCAGCAGTAAAAAAAAAAAAAAAACACACATGGCATTCCTTGTTGCTTGCTTTAGTGTTATCATTAACGAAGAAAACCAAGCTACATCGTTATTTGTGTTATTTATGTACTACTGTTTAAAAAAGCTTTAATTATCCCTGAAGTTCCGTAGCACATTTTTTTCCCCCTTTGTCCTCTTTTCCCCTCTTGGCATTAAGATGTAAAATGTTTGATGTTTGACATTGACATTGATTTGGCTGTAACACTTCAAGCTAAATTTAAATTCAGGACAAAGTCAGAAGTAACTTATTCATACGGCCATTATGGTCTTTTGCATTTTGTTTATGAGTCATTTGCCTGAGAACCATTTCTTTGTAAGGATTAATGTGACTTGACACCTATTACATTTATTATATCTATTTTATATCTGCAGCTTGTTCTTTGCATTAATGTGTTTTATAGTAAATGTGTATGTGCAAATGTGTGTTTGCTCCATGGCTCTCTCCAAAGTAGGCACCTACTGAGGAAAATGACAGCTATTATCACAAAATAATTCCCCAGAGGTGCCTGTGGGCATTTCCCTCATCAGCCCTGGCACGATTGACAGACATACGCTCATGATAATAACCCAACGGCCCTTTTCAAATACAAAACATGAACCATCACTAATGGGTTACTAAACCCAATCTGTTGTGAGGACAGCTGTATGGCTCTACATGAGCTGAGTGTCACCTTTCATTACAGTGCGCATGCATAGGGGGTCTATACATTCACTGGGTGGTGGAGGGATAGAATCTGGTGAACTTGTTGGAGCAGTCTTTGGCTAGACAGGGCTTGGCTCTGTGACTGAGGCCCTACGATGCTGTAGGAGGAGGTGTCACAGTGCCCAGGATTGAGCCCAGGATAAACACATCAGACACAGAGAATGCAGTGAAACAAGGTGGGCTTATGCCCCATTTATTGGGCAGCATTCACCTCCCCTTTCTTTAGCAGGGAAATAGGACTAACCAAAAACAGCGAGCAGTGTGTTGTCTCCTGGGACCAAGCCATCCAGTACCAGTGCCAAATGAGGTTCACAACTTAAGAGTGGAAACTCCATTTGGTGGTGTCTAGAACTTCATAGGAGATCTGCCCCAAGTTTACCACTCTTGGCAGGTGAACTTTTTAGTTTTTAGTAAAATAAAACACTGGAGACTGCATGCCATCCTGATGGTTAATGTGAGTCACCATTGTCATGTTGTCATTCCATCAGGTTGTCTCCTTTAACCCTTTTACGCGTTAGTTCAAAATTTCCCCTAATGGACCCCCAGTGTGAATTATTTTTGCGCGTGAGCTCAGAGAACAAACATTTGTGACATACAAACACAACATAAAAAATTGTCATCAAAACTGTCATTGCTTTCATGTGTTTTTGCAAATGAAGGACATATCAGATATTATGATTCTCAAATATGTTGTAATAAACATATATCATTAGGTTATAATACTTATGTTATATGAGTATTGATGACGAAAGGTTCTTGCCTCAGAAAGGTAATCGAAAGACAAATGTGCTGTACGCAATTTTAGCAGAATAGCGGTGGCTTGTCGGGATTAACATTTTTTATTGTTGTATTTCGGTCACTGGTTTATTGTACCATAGTGTAATATTGTATGAGATTGGCTGAGTTCACCAGCTAACATTTCACTTGTTTTTGACAAATGAGATTTGTAGCTAGCTAGCTTACCATATCTTGCATAATAGCGCTTTTAAAAAATGTGGTTTAAATGCTTAGTTTAACTCTGTTGTTGAAAATCGGTTTCAGTCGGTTTATTATTTGAATTAAAATAACACAGTCAGTGGCTGTTCCATACGCGATTGTTAAGCAATTTTTTCTAAACATTCTATTGCAGTGTTCTGCAGGGACCACTTTCGAACGATCACATATATGTGACGGTATGCCTTAAAGGGTTAAAAAGGACTGCAGGCTTGAAAAGACTGCCTGCAGCTCCAGGAGGTTTATGTAGCACCCACGCCACAGAGACCCCCATACACCCTGCCCCTACGTACCCTGTTAATTCCACACACCACCCCAACTGTAATTAGTCACTTCTCTCCTTGTCACCGCACCCAGTAGCAATACCTATGTGTAAATGGGTAGGTTGTCTCCAACAGGAGAGCACACGAAAAAGATCACTTCAAAATAACAGGGTGAAGAACACTAGCATTAAACCACACCTAAAGGGGGCACATGCATATGAGGCCCAAGGGAAGGGACTGTGCTATGCTTGTGCCATTAGTACAAGAAGCCTCTGGAACATCACCACCGGAAGAGCTTTGCCTTTGGTAATGAGTGCTGCAAAAATGTTGGTCCTACCACTGTTGGGCCCACCATTGATTAGCCTGTGACAATCACAATTGACAGCAGGCTGCCACCAGAGCATCCAAGTTCCTAACCGTTGCCTTGATGAGCTTTGCCAGCCAGAGAGCATCTTTAATACAAGCTGGAGTTCTCACAGCTGATTGGGGCCAAGCTCTCCCACAGCCAAAGCCAATAACCTAGCCTGATAAGCCTCCAGGAATGGTATTGTAATGGTCCAGGCAGGCAAGGAAAGCACCGGTGGAGTAACCCTTCTTTAGAATATATACTACTTATTTGAGCACGATGCATCCTTGGACAGTAGGGTCAATTAGCAGGGAACACCAGTACAGGAATAGTGGACCCAACCAATGGAAAGTGGGAGAGACGAAATTGGCAAACAGGAAAGATATATGAAATCTACTCAAGTATCAGCAAAAGTAATCATCATCTGAGTGCCAAGGCTGTCGTACTTTTATCAGATCGCTGATGTACAACTTCATGTTCTCACGAAATTCAACGTATCTTCTCAGATGTTTCTGTGTTTTTAGGGAAATAACCCATTACTTTCCCAGTCAAGATGATGAAGTGAGGATCTCAGGATGCGTCTGACTGGATGGACACATTTGCTCTAACCTAGCTTTATTTGTCCACCTGAATATTTGAAATCTGGGAGATTAATTTGGCAGTAATTTGTGTAACCAAACAATGTGAATAAATTTATTTTTTTACAGGCAACATACCATGAAAGCAGTATCAGTTTACTTTCATCACTTGTTAAAAACTGTTCGTCACAATTCCATTCTCACAATAAATTCTTCAGCATCAACCATTTAGCTGCTCCAGCCTGAAAGTGCTTATGCCTGAAGAACGTCATGCTTCATTGCCATCAATTTTTTTAGAGGATGTCAGCAAAACAATCAGATCTTCAACAGCTCAAAAAAAAGAGCAGCACAGAAGAGGTAGTCATGTCCAAGAGGCAACAGCCGATTAACAAACAGAATCATGGTCACAGCAATTGCAAGGGATCATGGCTGAATATTATTTTATTTTATTGGTGTTATTGTTTCACATGAGTACTTCCAGTTTGACCATGTACAGCATATAGAGATATATATAAGTCAAGTGTCACATAACCTTTTAGCCCCTGGTTAGGCTTTTGGGCTGGTTTATTAAATTTATAGTTTAATATAATCATTTTCCAGTTTTCCCACATTGGCACTGGGTTTTCTGGTTTTTCGATTTTGTTTGTAAAAATTTGATTGATAGATTAATGGATTATGTGTTTTCAAATTAACTTTCCTTATTTTTAAATTGATTTTAGTAGTATCACACATTATTAGTAGTAGCATTAGGCACTCATAATAGGTCAATTATATATATATATATATATATATATATATATAGATATATATATATATATATATAAATACAGGTATAAGTATAGAATCTATTTATGTTTGCACAAATACATTTTTGCACAAAACCTCTAGCTAACCAACTCTTTGGTCTCCTACATCATTGCTTCCTAGAAAGTAATGTACTGTTAACCAAATTATTCTGTAGCAATTGTTTATTTTCCAGCATAATAAAGCAGGACTGGGTAGAAGGTTTCTAAAATAGAAATTATAATATTTTTATATAAACTTATTTTAAGTGTTAAAATATGAAGAATAAAAGGCATCACCATAAACCCCTCTCTCCCTGTCTCTGTTCAGCCTTGGGCTATACGTGCTATAATAATATTATTTCATTCCTGCAGTCCTAATACAAGGTTCTTAGCTTTGCTCACAGACCCTGATGAGGTTAGTTTATACAACACCAAAATATACTAAGATAGACCTGAATTAAAGCAATTAGTTTATGAGTGATTTCCTGCTCCTTATTACATACCAAGGCCCTAGATTTTTAGGAAGACAGCTGTTCCACCCGCTTTTCACACTACATCATGTACTGCTCCCAACAAAACAGTCAAATGATTGTACTGTGCCATAGGTCTTAATTTAAGGTTTTTCAAGGCCTTGGTACTTACACAGCCTGTTCCGAAAATAGCTGCTCCTCTGGTTTTCAACGTACCCCAACAGCTCCCTCGTATCCTCCTTCATGTCCTTCCACTGGCTTCCAATCGCAGCTTATGTCAGGATTACAAGGATCTGATTCCATGATATTGCCAATCACTGATCCTACAGCACACAAGATTGCTTGGCTCAGTGACTACTCTCTGCCTCAGTGGTGGAGTCATTTCTGGTTTTCTATCTAACCCAAGACCCACAAGGCTCACAAGACAGAATACTTGCAAGAAGTGACAGACATACAGCTCATTCGAAGGCTAGGTCGCTATAGCACACCAAGGTGTTCCTTATTCTGAAGATGTATTTACAATGACGCATCACTACAGAGTGTTAGGATGACTATTGGGTGTGTGACGAAGAAACAGGACTGATTTTAACTTAAAGATGCATCACTATAAAGTAACAATCACATAAAATGAGGTAAAATGCTTGCAAGTCATTTATTTAAAATGGATGATTCCAAATCAAAACACTTTTTTGGAGTCTATGATCTATGATCATACTTTGCTTCTTTTGTTATTTTTTATTTACTTAATGTTATAAGAACTGTTTGCATTTAAGGTGAGTTTTAATTAATTTGGGTTAAAGCTACACAATTTATTAGACCATACCATCAGCTGCATAGTTTTTTTTGTTTATTTTCAATGTATGCAAAAAGGAATGAGAGTGCTATACCGTGAATAGCAATGGCTTTAAATACACGTGGACACCTAGTCGGACAACCTCCTTTTACTTTCAATGGCATACATTATGTCGCTAGTTCAAATCCTAGTTGAAGAGCCACTCTCAACAATGTCAAATAAAAACAATATCAATGTCACAATATCTAAACAATAAAGCTATCCATCAATGGCTATATTACCTTCCCATTCATTTCACCACATGTTAGTTTTTGAATGCTATCATAGTTTATTAAAAAGGCCATACAACACTAAAAACTGAATCCATATACATATATCTTGTAACTTGTCAGCTTCTAAATATATTTTAATTTCCTTAAATCTTTACTCACCCTCTGCCTGGTATGATAAAGATAAGCTGTGGCCAATCTGAAGAGGAGTGTCATCTCCAGTGTAGTCCTGGCAGCAAGAACCACCTGTTGGCAATCCCTTCAGCCTTCCACTAAATGCTGAAGCTGCTGAGGTGTTAAATTGGCCCCTCATGTAACATGCAGGAATACAAATTTTGGACTTCTAGGCAAAATTGCTCAAACTCTGTCGCATTAGATGGGGACCTTTGGTGATAAGGAAAGTCTTTCCACAGATTCTCTATCAGATTTCAGTTTCTTGCAGACTGAAAAATGTGGAAAAGTCTCAGAAGAGTAATGGCCTTCTCAATAAACCAAAATTATAAAATTAAAGCCAACTACATTTAAAGCTGACCAACATTCCACCATACAAGGACACAAGTATTATTTGAAATTTGTTATTCACATTCTGGATACATTGTAGTCATTAATGTACTTGCCTTATGTAATGGGCTTCTCTTTTGGCACTCTTTTCCCTCTGGGAAGTGTAATGCACCACAGGGTACAGGAACAGGGGAACCCAGTTGCAGTACTGAGAGGGAAGGTCAGAAAGGTGTGGGTCAAGTACCGGCAGAACAGAACAATCAAGATTGGGAAACAACGTTGTCAGGGACAAAAGCAATGCTCATGCGATGAGTTGAGAGGAAAAGACAAAGTCATGGAAGGGAAGGGAAGGGAAGGGGGCAAGACAGGAATGAATAATCAAAGACGCTGTAGAGAAACTGAAAAGACTTCACAATGAGTTAGGGTTAGTGATGTGGAACAGAAAACCAAGTTGGAAGCTGCAGGGCCAATGGTAGCAGAAGATGATTGAAACAGTGGACATGGGCTTCAGGAATGTTAATTGAATGATTGGAGAGATAAGTAACTGATCACATCTACTGCAGAACTGGGGCTGTGTTTTGAACTGTGACAAGAGCAGCTATTTTAACAACCCTATCAAAGGTCCAAAGAAGAGATTGCTACATCATACTATTCGGGAACTGTATATGGTATGCAACTGATAAAGTGTTAAACTGAAATAGGAAGGCATTCATACAAAATACCAGGACCTTGGCAAGGATTAGAGAGGCAAGTCTGTTACTCTGTATTAGAAATGCACGCTATTTAAAGCTTGTGATTACATTTTGAACCAAAGCTTATCCCACTTAAGGGATTTACATGCGGGATCTCAAGCAGATGAGACTGGGATGACGTAAGGGTTTATGGAAGATGTTTTGTGAAAAAAGGAAAATTCAGCTTAATTTTAATGTCAGGCTTTAAACAATTAAAAGATTACCGAATACAACAGAGGATTCACAATGGCGGATTATGAACTATATTGATTCTTGTTGTGTTAGACCTGTAGAGGGGGAAAAAAGTTCTAACTTTGATCTCATAGAAGAATCAAAAATAGAATGAAATGCTTTGTCTCTATATAAAATGATCACCTTTTTTATTATATCAAATTAAAGTGTACTTTTTTTGATCAATAACTGTTGTAACACATTTGTAATACATTTTTTAAAAATGTCACGACTATTGAAATAAATATTAAGTGTAGATTTGGGTATTGGATTTGGGAGTGGAAAGCATAGAGTACAATGCTGTGAGCTTAATGAAAAATGATTTAATTCCATCTGAAAATTTGTCAGTGAATTAATAACACCTATGACTTTCCCTAACACATACTATACAATATTGGATCATTTAATTAGTTTAATTAAGTTATACAAAATCATTGCGCACTAGTAAGAATTCTAGTGACAAATATGAGTCCAGCTTCCCCATTAGGATTCCAAACAGGAAACTGCACATGCCAGCGAACATCAAAGATTATAAATCAGCATAAAACCTGGCTTTTAATGAAGGATACGATTTAAGTCGGAAACTGGATGTGGATGCCCAGACAAAGTAAGGTCAAGAATTAAATCCCAAGGGCTTCCAAGATTTACTAATGCACATTTTCTCTGCAAAGTGGTAAATTAATAAATAAATAAATAATACATTGCAATAATACTTGGAAATAAATATTTTAAAGTGCATAATTTTAATGTAATCTCTAACAGTTTGGGCAAACTCCATCCACAGCATGATTTTGTAACAGCTTAGTCTGACACTAAGCTCTCCCACATACCTACAGGTGCATCTCAAAAAATTTGAATATCGTGGAAAAGCAAATTTTTTTTCCGTAATTTAATTTTAAAAACTTTAATATATTTTAGATTCATTACACATAAGTGAAATATTTCAAGCCTTTTTTTGTTTTAATCTTGATTATTATGGTGTACAGCTCATGGAAATCAAAAATCCAGTTTCTCAAAATATTAGAATAAAGAATTTATAATACAGCAATGTATGAAAGTTACACTTTGAATTCAATTACGGAAAAAAACTTTTCCACGATGATAAGATCCACGTGTATCTTTAAAATATTCCGAATTTTTTTTTCTTTCATTATCCACCTATGGCATGATGTGTCCCTGAAACAATTTGAACTGGAAATATAATAACACATTCCAATTAAAATAAACTTCTTTTTTTTTTGTTGCAAGTCTAAGTATCTCCAGAACTGTAAATCCCATACTTGATTGAATTGATTAAATTGAAGAAAACACTTGTACCATCAATAATACATAATACTATTATTTTCATATGTAGATATTTGCATTACACAATAGCTGTGTTAACACTGACCTATTACTTTAATATCTAAAAGTGGGATGTTTTAACCATTGAATATCCACTTATCAGATTCTCAAATTTTCAACAAATCAGACTATGATGTGCAAAATGTCCAACATGTGCAAAATGTTTGGTGTATTTATCTGTAAGAACTAACAGCGCTTCCACACCTGCCTACCAGAGCAAGTCAGTAATATGATGACCATGACAGAAAATGCAATGATGGAGCGATGGAGCCAGGGCCATCAAAAATGGCCATCCAACATGGGCTATTCCTAGGGCACACAGACGGGAAGAAAAGGCCAAGTCTGAAAAGACTGACAAGGTCTTGCCCAGCGATTCCTCCCTCTAGCTCCTGTGTCACTGGCCGGCCACCCACGTAGATATTTTTCATTAAGAGCCAAAAGCATAGCTTGGTGGTTGGGGTTAGTCCCCACAACCCTTACCCACTGGTTTTAGGATATGATTGGGAGGGATTCAGAACACTATTACAGGCAGTACAGCCAGAAAGGAAATACAGGTTGCTGTGGTAGCCACGGGGGACCCCGACAAGGATCCTGGGGAGGGTCCCTCCCGGCCAGGGGTGGGCATCCCAGTTCTGGAGGCCAGTGGCCCCCTGGTGGGTCAGGAGGTCACCTAACACCAACCTCCCCCTCCTTTGCCCGGGTGGCAGACCATAGCCTTGGGTGCGAGCTGCTGAGGCCAGAAGTTGTGAGGGCTATGAGCTTCCAGTGATCTTTCCCAACTTCAGATGCTATAATGACAAATTGTATTAGGTGAATTAGGACACTAACACACAGGAAGTGCATCAGTAAGTGATGGTACCAAAGTGCCATAGGATAATGGTGTTCAGTGCAGCCCATTGTAGCCCAATGGTCGGGCATTTGGAAATGGACAAAACCATGCATGTCATGGACTGATTTTACTGGCTCAGCATTCTGAACAATATTTGTAATTAGTGCTAGAAAATGAACCCGCCAGCCATACCAAAAGCACCTTTGTGCCCATTACCGTTAATATACATCTCCTTTGACAGAATTAGCATGGATCTTGATGGTCTGTTAGACCAAAGTACATGGGGACATCGATTTGTATTAGTCATAGTTGATTATGCAACTTGATATCCAGAAGCTTTTCTCTTCTGCAACGTGATGCAAAAAGCATTGTGGATGTCTTATTTTCTCCATTAACCCTCATAGGCTTCCCAACGGGAAGAACTGCAGGTAAAGCTGGAGGAGCTGGAGAAGCGCACTGCCTCCCTCAGCCTGCAGGACGAGTACCACCCCCGGACCAGTGAGGCTCAACGCTGGACGGACGACGGCGCCTGGGGACGACTGACGGTGCCGGCAGGGGACAGCACCAGGCCCCGGGACCCAAGGGGAGCGGCAGCGCCGGAGCTGGCACCAGCGACCATCGGTGGCTCACCACGACTGCTGGGGGGCGCGAAGATCCGGCTGCCGCGCTTCGATGGGTCCGGCAACTGGGAGACCTACCTGGCTCAGTTCCGTCTGGCGGCGTTGGCTGGGCGGTGGACCATGGAGGAGCGAGCGGGACAGTTGGCGATGTCCCTTGAGGGCGACGCTCGCCAGGCTCTCCTGGATGTACCCGAAGAGCGGTGGCTGGATTACGAGGCCCTCGTCTCGGCCCTGCAGGAGAGGTTCGGGGCCACCGAACCGACAAGCGCCTGGCAGGAGAAGTTGTCAGCGTTGAGGAGGAGGCCGGGTGCAGAACTGGGCCCTCTAGCCGCCGACGCTCGCTACCTGGTTCGACACTCGCCCTCCAGGCCTTCCTCCGGGGCCTACACCCAGAAGAGCTCCACCAACACGTGAGGCTAGCGGCACCCTCCACCCTCGACCAGGCCCGGAGGTTAGCCTCGCACGCCGAAAGCGTACTCGCCCCCGCCAGGTCGCCGGCCAAAGTGACTCACCCGTGTCGTCATGCAGAGACGGCCGATGACACGGAGGACGACGAAGACGTGGCCTTCGCTTCCGACTCCGCTGACCGGGCCCGGAACCTGGTCTGCCGGCGGTGCGGGAGGAAGGGCCACGTGGCCCGAGTCTGCCAGGCGCCACAACCAAAACCGGTGGAAGCCACCAGGAAACGGCGCAGGGAGGTACCTAAAGGAGGGACAGCCTCCCCACAACTTCACTCCCTCCTCCGCAGCCATCGCCCCGGACGTCCCGGTGGAGGTGGGCCGGATTGGACAAGGCCGCAGCCTGTACCTCCCCTGCCGGGTTGAGGGGCAGGCTTGTCAGGCCCTGGTCGACTCCGGGTCCACGATCACCCTTCTCCGCCCCGGGGTTCTCACCATCCTGGAAACAGGACAGGGGGCCTCCACGCTAACCCTTCGGACAGTGACAGGGGAGAGGACGAGGACTCAGGGGAGCGGCCTACAGTGCGGTGAGAAAATCCAGCCTGAGGAAGGACCACGAAGGACTCCTATCCACTCCCGCAGATCGACGATGCCCTGGATTACATCGCGGGCTCGACCTGGTTCAGTTCTCTGGATCTCCGCAGCGGTTACTGGCAGGTGGAGGTGGTGCCGGAGTCTCGCCCCAAGACGGCCTTCTCGATAGGCCAGGGTCTGTGGCAGTTCATAGTGATGGCCTTCGGCCTGTGCAACGCGCCCGCGACCTTCGAGAGGCTCATGGAGTCCTGACCGCCGAGTCCCAATGCGTCCTGTACCTGGACGAGCTCCTGGTACACGCACCGGACTTCCAGGGGGCCCTGGCGAACCTCCGCAGGGTGCTCGAGTGCATCCGCCAGGCTCCCCCCGCCTTGTGCTTCTGTTGGCGCTGGAACCTTCCTAAGGCGATTCGCATGCCAGCGTGACCCATCCTGCAGGCAGTAAGTAGCTGGACCC
>JAOVYW010000093.1:4857464-4872742 GCA_025775045.1 Hiodon tergisus | reverse complement strand
CCCGGCAGCCCCCGCGGGAATGGCTAACACCCATTGGTTGGGGAAATAAACACACATAGCCATCCCCGCTACATTATTATGTAGTGGATTGCTACAGCTTCAGACTGTAAAACAGAAAACATCAGATTTAAAAGCTTTAAAGTTAAAGTGGCTCATTGTTATGTAAATATTAAAATACATCACATCTCTCAAATATATATATATATATATATATATATAGTATCCATTTACAAAAACAAGGCATGCTTGAAGTGAAAGTCAAGCATGCCAGGGGAGAACCAGTCGGGTTCCCTTCCACTTTAAATTTTTCTTTTTTTCATTTGAGGAATATTTACAGCAGGCAGAATATATACAATATATACGATTGCACACTTTCACAATCACAGCAGAGGGTTTCTGAGAAAGATGAAGGAGTGTCTCACTGAAAGGAGAACTCACTAAGTAACAGTGCGGTTCTGGGATTGCCCAAGGCACCCACAAAGCGGGCCTCAACACATTTTTCAGGAGCCAAGGCTAAACAGCGATGTACTGTGTCCTCTACTGCCAGCCTAAAAACATTGCATTACAATCAAAATTTCATTCAAACAAGATTTGTTTGTGGTAAAGCAAAGCGCATTAAAATCAGCATGAGCTCACATAAATGGGAATAATGATGTAATGAAGTTCAAATGATATTTTGCCTTTAATTAAACCATTCTGATTTATAAGCACACTGGGAAGCACATGCTTATTGACTGAGGATTAGGACAATTTGCAAATATGATAATTGTATTATTGTTATTAACACATACTCATGAAATTATATTAAGAACCAATGGTAATCAAGGTCTGGCCATGCTTTTAAAACTTGTTTTCTCACAATCCGGAATTCTTAACTCCTATTGATATCATCGAATCCTGCCAACACACATAGGGAGTCAATTCATACCTAATGTCATCATAAGAATCTAGTCCTCTCACCATATAGCCTATACCAGTTCTTAAACTATGATCTACCCTTTCCCAGGTAGATGTGAATTAGTTGTTCATATTTTAATGATAGCGGTGTGTTTTTAACTATTGATTCTAGCTTCGTTGCATAGTTTGCCTTCTAAACAGCTTTTGAAATTTCATGTCTGTATTGTAGTAGGTAAATTTGAACTATTGCACTTGTGTATGTTGCTCTGGATAAGGATATCTGCTAAATGACAAACATTTTAACATAAGTATAACAAGTCTTCTCTAGGCCTAGTCATTTTATTAAAGAGGGTTGGCAGAGATGTGGAATGTTTCCTACCCAATCAGAAAAAATGATCAAAAACTTATACTAAACAATATGACATCACCTTACAGTAATGCATATGGTTAGACAGCTAAAAAACTAATTTTCCATATAATTTGGATTGGCTAATATAACATAAACCAGATCAATTAAGTGAAATTCCCTATGGAGACTCTTCCACTGCTATTATATAAACTAATGCTTTTTTTAAAAATGGTGAAGTTTGTCATAGTTAATATTATTACTTTGCATAAGATCCAGTCAGCAAAAATAAACCATGAAACTGTGTCAGACAATGACCAGAAAAAGGGAACTAAACACACTAAATGAGACATGAGTGTGACAATGATATGGCACCCCTTATGGGTGATCATGTGTATGTATACGATCTGTTCTACGAATGAGCTTTGGGTGTTAAGATCTTTTAGCCTCTTGCTTTAGTTAAAATTCTAGCTGATTTGTTTAAAATAGACCCAAAGACTTGGCTGGATCTAACGGGACTGATTCTTCTCAACACTAACTGCTCCTATAATATATTTTCCATTGACATATGTAAAAGGCTCATCATGCCTCCGATGTAACAGATCCCAGTTATAGGACTATTTCTATTTTACCCTAATAAGATAATGGAATCTATTGATTTATCATACTGTGGATCATTTAATGTTTCTGTATAAGCGTGCTTGGTTTTGGCCTTGATTCTTCTAAAACTTTCTGGTAAAACCCCTATTTAAACAGAACCCAGGGTAAAAAAAAGTGTATAGCCATTCACTGGACAATGCCCGAATATATATTCTATGTGGAGGGAGCCTACATTTTTTTGTGCAATACTTACCACATTAACATTGTTAAGACATGAGAATAGAAAGCATTTGTTAAATTGATTATCCATGTTTTGATCTTATGTTTTCATATGTTTGTCAATAAACATTTTTGCTGTACTAAATGATAAATAATGGTTAATTAAAAAATATTTTCTTTGTTATTTCATTATTATTTATTGTTATATTTTCTAGGCAGTAATCTAGGTCTCCCATACCCGGTTTAAGAAAATGTATTATGAAAGACGGCATCCAAGGGTTAAATATAACTTTAAATATTGTATTGACACAGGGAATATTGGAGACATCAGATAAGGAGAATGTCTGGTCACTTTTTATTTTAAAATTATTACTTTAATAGTCATAAATTTAAGTCCGAGTGCAGAGTACAACTTGCTATACTTGACTCCCCACAAGCCATTTTTGACCATCAACGACAGATAACACAGGAAAAGCACGTGCAAATATATTACGGATTTATTGTTCACAATTAATCAATTTCAATATATAAGCATGAACCTGTTCTGCCCTAGTCAGATCCTGGTCAAAATACAGCCCCTTTTGATTAGCATGTCCTTTCTGAACTCAAGCAAGAGAGTGCTTCCCTCCAGGTGACCTAAATGGCCACTTCAGTATGTAATCATATAAAGTACTGGAGTTAAATTCTTCCCTCGATGACCCCCTAAGTTATCACAAACTGCCCTCCTATATTGGAAATGGAGTGCAATACATTACACACAAAACAAAAAGAGCAAACAGAACCAGTTACGGTCCCTTCCACACCCACCCAAAATATTAGATGGGGTTATCATCCCACACCCTTGTCAACACAGGCCAATGCCCACACACTGGTACTTGTACCTTGGATACAAGTAAGCTGTCTATATCTATACCAGCATCAAAACAAGAAGCACATTCCTGACCTGTTTTTATGTCTTTGTGCTGCTCCAATCCTACTACGCGAATAGCTCCAGTTTTGTGAAGATATTTCCAATGACAGTCAGTCAGAATTAGCTTTGGAATGTCTTTTCATGGCTAGCACCTTCACATGGGTGTGGGGGTTTCTGTAAAAGCCACTGGTTAGAGAAACAGAAAGGTAAAATATGTAAAATATGCTTATTTCAGTACTGGTGCCTGGGGTAATACAGTTTGAAACCTACCAAAAGCCTCTTGGCATGCTGCAGTCTTTTCTAGTCAGTTGGTTCTTCCTCCCCTGGCTTGCTATTACCACCAACAGTTGATGTAAAGAACTTGCAATCTGTGGAAAAGAATTGCCTGCAATACCCAACAAACCCCAAGAAAATACATACCTCCTTCAGTGTTTCAGGGCGTGGCTAGTCCCATACTGCACCCATTTATGGGTCTGTAGGTCGGGCTCATGTGCTCTAGGTATGATAGCCCCTTCTACAGCAACCTGCATTTTTAGGCAGTAGTTTAACTCCACATTGCCAGTCTCAAAATCAGAGCAGAATCACAAATAAATGATAATTTACTAACTTATGTAGCATTTCTACATTGATCTCTGTAGGTTGTTGGTCCACTGGGTAGCCCAAAACACACCCAGGCCAATTCATATAGCCTTAGTAGGGTTATAAATGTGATCTTATCCCTGTCCTGGGGGTTCACCTCCACCCACCCATAAAAGGTGGCTCAGTACAAAGTGGATAGCATGCAGCTTATTTAAGGCTAGTCAGCAATTCCTCTATGCGTGGCAGCGGAAATGCCTCCTTGTCTACCTTACCACATTTATCTCGTCCCCATAGCTCTAATTAGCACCATTTAAGGATAACCCTGCATCCATAAGAGGCTGGATTCCGGGTATATCTACTACTCCCAATTACCCACAGACGTGTGTCATTACCCACCCAGACCTGATATGAAATGCTCACCAGGTACTAAACGAATGCAAAGAGGATTTATGTCCTCAACGCTTAGAACTTGATCGGTAAATATCTTACCTTTTTGAAAACTTTGCTTTGATAAAGGAAAAATGTCATAATGAATCACATTTCCTTCTATTAAATATCCGAGAGGTCAGTTACATTTCTGAACACCGTTAACAACAGCAAGTTGTTACACAAACTGCCACCCCCCATGCTCTTTTGCCGTACCTTATGTTTTAAACTATTAGCCATTTTGTTTTTGAATGACTGTCTACAAGATTGCACTTTAACTCTGATATAAACTTTGATGTGAAGAGGGCTATAGTTAACAAAGGGAGGCATTTCACTGGGAGCCACCCGGGCAACAGGGGGCACTGCAATACACAGAATTTCAATTATTATTTGTATTATTTTATTTTTGGTTTCATACTTTTAATTGTAGAATATTATCACTAACTGTGATCAAACCCATTGTAAACGAGGAATTTCAAACATTTATACAGCACAATAGACATAATTGCTTTCCCAAAATGGCCAATTTATTGCCGACAAGGGTGAGGTGGCGCAAGAGAAGGAAACAAGGAGAACACGCAAATGCTGTATAATTATTTCCATATTA
This sequence comes from Hiodon tergisus, assembly GCA_025775045.1. Classification (NCBI taxonomy): domain Eukaryota; kingdom Metazoa; phylum Chordata; class Actinopteri; order Hiodontiformes; family Hiodontidae; genus Hiodon; species Hiodon tergisus. Next base: position 4,868,158 of record JAOVYW010000093.1, on the reverse strand, counting down.
TGTACGTTTTAAAACATTTTTAAGAATGTAGTACAAAGCACCTCTGTTTTGAGTTGCTATTCAACATTCATTTTTAAAAGGCAGGACTTTTTCACTCAAGGGGCCAAAGTGACCCTAGTATTGAACAAAGCTTTGACCAAAACCCACATCACAAAAACAATTTAAAAAGCAGAGCTCAGCTGCAACAGCACCAAGTGAACAAGCAAGTATAAATGACATCTGGGGGAAATAAAATTGTATTACACATGTGGATAACAGCATTGGTTTGACCAGTGTGGCTGATGTCATACGTGTTTATAATTGTAGCACTTACTGGGTATGGTTCAAAGTTTAGATGAGTTTATTAAGCACTGTACAAGATTTCAGAGGAAACTTCAGTCCAAAAGCTGGTGACTAACTGGAGTTATGCCAGTGTAAAGATTTAATTCATACTGAAAACTTGGTCCAATTTTATTTGACTAATGATGACATAGCATTTCAGATTACTCTGCTGTAGAATAATCCCACTGAACTTTCCAGTGTGATAGAAAAAATCTATTTTAATGCAAGACACAACACGGTTTCTATACTAAAATGGAGGTTACCGTTTAATTTGGTACAGAAGTACTTTCATCAGTATGCAGTGCACGATTACATGATTACCCCTTTGATTAAATAATTTTGTAACATTTAAACATATACCTGTTCTAACAGAATTTGTAGTGAAGGGTGCCCTTCCGAGTATAGCACTAAAGTCCATCAAACACCTCCATATTCTAATTCAAATATCATCATTCCACAAAAAAGATATTAACAACAAGTGAGGACAGTGTTTAAGTGCACCAAAACCTGACAGTTGTCTGAAATAATTATGGTGGACATACAATGGAAGCATCAATCAAATCTGTAGGCCTAATTCACAGACTGTTACTGACCCAAAGTAACATATCATGATCATTTATTAAATTAAAATAAGATTGATCAAACTAGAATTAACATAGAGGTAAATTCGATTTAATATACGTTAGCCATCCTCTCTGAGGTGTTAAAACAAAAGTATTGACTTCTGCAACGCAGGTTTACACTAGTCTTTTTCCCTCAAATATTGACCACCATTCACACGTCGTAATCCTATTCTATGTCATATTGGGGAAAACCCCTTTACAGCGTAGCTCCATTACATTCAAAGTTTTATCTCAACTAACTATTGGTAACCATTGTTCCGACATTTTAACCACTTGCGTAAACATTTTTGGACAGTACTTGCAGGTCAGTAAAAAAGACTGGTTTAACTTAAATTTACCAATAACGACTTAAAATGTACCTTACGACACAAATATAGCATCACGTTTATTATAGTTTTTTTGGAACATAATGGCTAAGCACTATTCAATGCTTTCTGGCATTAGAAAATGTATATCATATTGGGATTTTAAATTTTATGTTTGAGAATTTTAGTTTCAGGTAGTTTGAAGCTTGACATTTTAATAGAACCGGACTGATTTAATGTGCACTTATATGAGAATTCTTACATACATAATTCTGATGTAGCAGTATAAGATTGTCACTGCAAGTCACAGACTTCATGGAGCAACGGGCAGCACAAAAACAAACTAAGAAATTACTGATTTTAGAGCTGATTGTGCAGGACAGCATTCAAATGGTACACGGAAATCCCTGCCCCTAGTCTGTAAAACCAAGGAAGAAGCAAAGAGCGGGTTTACTCAAAACCACATACCATACAAGAGTGAATGCTGTGTACTGGCAGATCTTTGTTATTCTTTGGGTTACAGGGAGTACTTAAGTGAGTAAAAACAGGCGCCTTATAAAAATGGCACCGCAAGCTCTAAAATACAGCTTTTATCACAAAGTGCTTAACTTCCATGTAGTCTATGACCCAGCTGACTCCAAGAATCCATGGAATATGTGGTAAAATAAATAGATCACTTGAAATGCTTTTGTAAAAAGGTTTAAAAATTAAGCTCAGTGTCATTGCTTTTGGTCTGGTTTAACTTCAAAGTGAAGGTACCTGTTACTGTGAAGTGTCATGTGAGATACCACGGGCAGTCATCACAGTCAATATGTATAGAGTTTATAACAGGAAAGACTTTAAAATATATATTTTTTCAAATATAGAATATTCAACAATGAGTTTAATACTGTATCTTACAATTTTCATATTTACGCAAAATTGTATCAATAACAAAAAATAAATGTATACAACGGGCAAAAGTCTGAACAGGGTTAGCATTTTGTTTGGACTGCCATTGACTTTTCTTGACTCTATCCTAATTCCTAATTATTTACAGACTGGCACAAAGCTAATTATTGAAATTGACACTCTTGTATGCCCTATGTATATGGTTCACTAATCCTGGAAGTGAAGTATGGGCCTCACATTTCTAACAATGGTGCTTAACGGCTGCTACTAAAATAACAACATTCCCTCAAGTGCAAACAAAGCTAAGCCTATACGGCCACTACATTTTATTTACCAAACCATTAATAAATAATTTTCAAAGTACTCTCTCCAGATTTATTATTAGCTAAAAATAGCCAACTGTGTCTCATGAAAAACATAATGTGCCATAACAATACAATGACTTCATTCAGGAATGCCAGATCTGTAAAAAGCCATTTAAAACACAGACTGCTGTGTCAAGGAAAAATGTTTAACTTATGAGTGCATTGTGAGGGGGCATCAGTCACTAAAAAATACGTTTCTTGGGACTATTTGAATGGGACCTTTATCTTTAGATTTTTAACAACAGAAATGTATTTATTTTTGTCGAACAGCATGCAATAAAAAAAAAACCGTATCCGCAAACCTTCTGAATTAGACCAGGACAACGTACAAATATTGCTATTCTATATTAAATATTACAGGAGGCCCGAAATTGTCATTTTAAAAGGCTATTCGGGAACATCCTAAATGTGTAGGAGAAAATCAGAACATATGGGTCAGAGCATTAAAAAATACCTAGGAAGAGAAGGAAAAATATCCATCCATTGAGAGATAATGGCTCACCACTCGACTTTCTATTGTACACATTTAAGGCTGAAAACCACCACATGATCTCATATAGCAGGACGACATTTCTGGCAGGTCATTTGTGGCAGGAAATTACTTTCTGAATCCTTAAAAACTGTGTTCGGATACCAGCTTTAGGATATCCGAATTTACCTCAACATAGTCTTAATATCTTAAGAGCCTGATGTTTGGCAGAGTATGCTTCCCCATACAATGCACAGAGTCCTTTACAGATGTTCACACGGTTCGCAAGCAAATCAAAAATGGGTAAGCAAATGCATAGTGTAAAAATAGCAGCACAAGAACGTTAAATGTCAGATGTTTATTTTTCTTCTCTGAGAGTAGGGCTGGGATGCCCTTTTATTTTTTAACCTTTCCACAGCCCCTCTTAAATAATCTGTGTGTCATAAAGGGATATATTTAGGGTAATTACCCAAGATCTCAATGTTTTCGTTCATGTGATAGTGTTTTTAGTCACGATTGCACACATAGTGCAATATTGACAAACGCATCGTCGGAGAAAACGGTCAATATAGATTTAAAGCAGTTACATTCATTCACCGACAGGATTAATAACAACACACAACACACAGCTGTGCATCCCCGAGTAAGACCATTACTGCTTACCAAATATGCAGCATGTCTCCAACAAGATCAATGAAAAAGAATCCCAACCCTAATTTGGTATCCAGCCTTTCAAGACAAAATTAGTAAAATCCATGTGCAAACATTAAAAAGGAGCAGCTTGGGAAAAGTTGGTATGGCAGCCATACTTCACTCCTAGATTTGGGAGGGGGGGTTGGGCGGTCATAAGATGACGCTGCGTGTCCTCTAGAGGATTGGGCGAGGCCGCACTACCTGTGGAGCCCGTTGAGGGGTGGCATGGGTGGGTGCAGCTCAAACTGGGTGAGCAGGGAGAAGTGGTCGGAAGGGATGTGGGGGTGGGGGCAACCGGTAATGCTGTTGTCTAGCAGCCACTGGGTCTCCAGGGGACCCAGCACACCCAGGACATTAATGTGAATCTCGGAATAGAAAATGTAGTCAATCACACCCTGGAGAGAGACAAGAGACAAACAGTTAAGTGGCAACAAAAACCCAGAGTTTGGATTCTTCTAGATTTGCAGGTAAGAGTACTTCCAGTCACTTGATGCAGTTGGCCCAAATTACCTTAAAGTCGTAGGTGTAATTGGTGTAAGGCATCAGATCATTCTCATACGCACTCTTCAGCCGAAAGCTGTGCGTGATGCTGCCCTCCGAGTGCCCACTCTTGCCATTGCAGCTAAAGTTGGTGAGACATTCATTGTATCGAAGCTCTTTGAAGTCTTTGTGATTTTCTGCCACTCCACCATTGCTCAAATATTCAACCACCCCTTTACAAAAAGAAGACAATATTCACAAAATGGCAAGACTCTTCATGCAATTAGAGAAAACCCATTAGAATTCTCAGCAATGCAGTTCTTGAAGAATTCAACCCAATTATTTGCAAGGTCTGAAATGTAGAAAGACCTGCAATAGGGGCAACCGGCCACAGTCCCATTTTTCCACCTCACTTGCAACTTGTTTAACTAAAATCTGCATTTTAATTGGAAATTATCTCTCTTCGTGTTCCCAGATGCAAACCAGAGGCTCAAAACCTCACAGATACTGCGGCCTACAAGGGAAACAAGGCTGGCTACCCCCGACTTACAGTTTTGTTACCTGCTGGGCTGTCGCCCACCCCCATCCCACTTAAATGATCTTACACACCCCTACTCAAATACTTCCATACCAGAGTCAGGTAGTGAGTTGAGGTCAGCACACAGAACAATGGGGATGGAACTAGAGTCCAGAGTGCTGGAGCCAGTGACCTCGGACTCAGAGGCCTTCTCAGCTATGCTCTTCAGCTCCGAGATGAACATCATTGTCTGAATGAGCTTCACATCGGAGTACTCAGGGTCCCAGTGCATATGTGCGTTGGCCACCAGGAGCAGCTGTTTCTCTTGCAGGGGCTTCACTCCTGTTTAACAGCCAAGAATGGAAATTCAATAAAAGTCTGAATTTAACTAAAAGAGTATGTTACAGTCTATTGCTGTCTATCTCATTCCATTTTAACTTGCATCATTCCACAAAACATTGAGAATCCATTGAGAATATCATGGGACAAGCATTTAAAACGCATAAAATAGGCGAAGCATTAAAATATGTCCCTTCGTAAAAGACAAAATTAATAATAAAAAAGTTGTGTCAAGTTGTAAAAACACAGAAGGAAGAGAGACTCCTTACCTCCAGAAAACACATCTTTATTCACCTCCAACAGCACAGCTACACCAATGTTGTCCTTTGTCATTACTCGATTCAACATGACCTCTGATCCTTCTGAATTTGCCATGGCTACCTGGTTGAACTCTACAGTGTGTTTCTGCACAAGTGTGAATCTGAAGAACCAAGAGGGAGTTTACAAGGCTTGAATACATAAAAAGAAACATGGACCATGCTGTTTTAATTTCTAAATTCCATCAGTCCAACTGAGACAGTAGACCATTTCAGAACATACAAGTACGACTCATATTGTAACGTTTGAGACTATGTTTAATATCTAATGATATCATGTCTGTAGCAATAAAAAGTGTAAGGTGTCTTGCACACTAACTTTTCTGTTTTGAAGAATATTGCACAGCCATCCACATGTTTCCTTTCTGGTTCGGACACTAATTTGGCACGAGACTTTGGACAGAAGTAACCGTCATAACCACGCTCCTTCAGGGTTTGAAGAAAGAGGGTGTAGTATTGCTCAGTTTCAACTTCCTGTAAAAACAAATGAAAACTCGCACCATCATGACACTTTATTTAATATCTTTACCTTACCCTGGGACTTCTTTTCACAAAATAAATTCCATAAACATTTCACCTCCATAAATCTGGTCTGTATGTAACAATCCATGTTGTGAGCATGTGATGGATGGTGCATTGCAGGTATAAAATTCCCTCAATCATTTTTAAAAAATACGAAATTCATATAATTGAGAAAAATAACTTTCTGGGCATATATGCAGAAAGGTGACAAATTAAAGTAAAAACGAATATGAAGTGTCTCAGTAAGGTGTTGGGCCAGCATAACCTGCCAGAACAGCTTCACTGCAGCCTGGCATAGATTCTATGAGTCTCTGGGACACTAATGGAGAGATGGAACACCATTCTTCAAAAATATATTCCCTCATTTGGTGACGATGGTGGTGGAGAGCTGTCCAAACTCCCTAAGGGTTTCGGGTTACGATCTGGTGACTGCGAAAGCCATAACATATGATTCACATCATTTTCACACTCATCAAACAATTCAGTGACCCCTTATGCCCACTGGACGGGGGCACTGTCATCCTGGAAGAGACCACTCCCATCCGAATATAAATGTTTCATCATGGGATATATGTGATCACTCAGAATAACTTTGTAATGATTTGCAGTGGTCCTTGGCTTTCAGGGGACACTGTAGGTTTTTACTTTAATTTGTCACCCGTCTGTATTTCACTACGTCTTTTAAGAAAACTCTTTGGAGTCACTCAAGCTCAATGTCTGATGGGCTACGGCGTTTGCTGGTTTTCAATCTTCCAGTCTATCATCATCTGATTTTATTTAAAAACATCTACCAAATTTATTTACTCCAAATAGTTACTACAAATAAAAAATTAAGGAGCGAGTTAGACGATAAAAAACCTGAGAGGATTCAATCAAAGGACGGAAATCATTGCTCCAAACTGGTAAAATAGCTTCCTATCAGTAATGTGAGCCAGGCAATTCTTGGAAAATCACATTATAACATTTAATAACATTATAAGGTACTCAGAACTAAAGCATAATTAGCTGGCTTCACAAATATAAATTTTCCCAAAAGATGAGTTAAGCTATACTTTCACTCATCCGCCATTTGGCAGTGAACTGCTCTTTGCAACACCTGGCAACAACAGGTTTCATAAGTGTTTTGTACTAACACGGCTGTGGTTCCATGCCGACTTGTTTTGCCACTCACTGTTAACCACTGTTAATTATTCAATGAGCACATCTTTGCTTTTGGTTTACTGTCAGTAAATACTACACACCCAAAAAGGTTTAAGCCTACTTTTTTTTTACTGAACACTCCCGTTTTACTGTGTAAATATGGGGATAAAAATATTTGAGTACATTTCCTATGATGAAAGTGTGGAATGAGAAAGAGATTAAGTTCAGAGAAGCATTAACCCCAGGACTGAAAGGCCCATGCGTCTGAAACAATCCAACACCTGACGATAACAGCCAAAAGGAATGATAAAAGGCACAATTGCCAAGTGTCTCAGGTGTCCATAAATCAACAAAACGAGGGGCATTCCAGAAACGAGGTCTTACTGAAATTAAAGTCAACAAGACTAAAAGGCTCAAATGTGCACTGAAAATAGACTACTTAACAATAGTCAGAAGTTTTTTGCTGCATTTATATGGACTAATTCACAAACATTAAGTGAGTTCATGAAAAAGCAGAACTTATAAAGAATCTGCCACTAACCAATAATTAAGCATGGAGGATGTCTAACTATGAAGGAGCATATCCTTAAATTGGGAAAGCTTTAAACAAATAGGTTACTTCAGCAAGTTACAATTAATCTATTAAATTACATTAAATTTTATACACCAGACTACCCTCACCCGTCAGGAAAACAATGATCAAAGACACACAGCAGACATTATTAAGCCTTACTTGCAAAATAAAGTGGTAGGAATTGAAGGTATGCAATGCCACCCTCAAAGACAAGATTTCAATAATAAAGTCCCTGGAAAAAGCATGGAAGACCATTTCACAATGGGTCACTTAACTGAATCTCCATAGAAAAATGCCAATGCTTTTCAAAGGAAAACGGGGAATGGGAGACATACTAGCTAGACATTATTTTTTTCTTTCTTTTTAAAAGCAAAACCATTACATGATAGTGTCTATGAATCTATGAGAATAAATACAGGATATTTAGACTTGACCCCCTTCTAAAAAGGGAATCTAAATGTATGCACAGAGATAACAGGACTGGAGTCCAGGTACGACAGCCAACCTAGAGGAGAAGCATCAGGTAGCTGGTGAAAACAAGCTAAATTGTTACCAGGGGAAATGTTACTGTACCGGCAGAGTTGCAGTCTATTGGATTACATCGATACGACGGAATGCAGACGAAGCCACTCCAAGCTGCTTTGTGCTTACCTGAAGGCTGATGATGTCAGCATCACAATTAGTGATTTCCTCCATGATTCCCTTTTTCCTGTACTCCCAGTTCAACGCCCAGGAGGGGCAGTAGCCGTAAAGCTGTCTTGTGGCATACTTGTCACACAGCACATTATAACACATGACTGTGAACACGGCTGTAGGGGAAAATAGGTTATCAGCATTTAGCAGCAGTATCTTAACATTTTTTTCATACTTATAATCATACATTATAAAATGTCTGTGCAAGTAGTCAATCCCCTAAAAGTACTTATAGGGTATACGGCGCAGTAAATAAAATAGAGCTTACCGGTGGGGATCTTTTGGTCTCGCTCATTCAATGTGATCCAAGGTCTTTGAGGAAGCTGTTCTGGGTGCACTGAAATAGAAAGTGGAATGAACACAGCAGTTGCAGAACGAAACTACAAAACCTTTTAGAATATATGAAAATATAACAATGAAGATAAAACTATTTGACCATACATACTGAAATTAAATTTGAAATTAAAATAATAATAAATAAAAAAAATTAAATAAAAAAAAAAAAAGATCTCCCAATACCTGCTAGATTGTCAAGCATGTAATTCAACAGCTTTCTGGTTCCATCAGGTTCTTGGTAGAGGTTGAGAATATCCTGTGACAAAGGATTTCCTGAAATGGAAAATAAATATTTTAAAATTTGAAAGATTTGAACTTAATTTGTATACAGTCCGTAGCTGGACTGGAGTGTGGAACAGCACATACACAGTAGAAAAAAATGAGAAAAGTAAAGTTTTCTAAAAGAGAGTAATCTCAGAGAAAATCACTAATTCGATAAAACGGCATATTAGCATTTTTTGTGCATTATGTTATTACTGAATTTTATTCATGTAGGAAATACTGACATACCTTTCAAACCCAGGGTTTGCAACTGGAATAGTCGCCCAAGTTCATAAGGCAGAACTCGCAAAAGATTATTATTTAAAAGCAATTCCCTGTATAAAAGAAGAAAGAAAGCAAGGTAAGAAAACGCAAAGAAACCGAATGTGCTGTACCATCTGAAACTGCTTGTACGCCTGTCTTTTTATACAGAGATATTCCCAATGATCAGGCATGCTGTAAAAGAACAAGCCCAAGAACAGAGCCAGTTGATTGAGGCTCCTCTTAGATTTTCCACTGACCTGAGAGAAACCATGTTTCCAAGTTCTGCTGGGAGGCTGCGCAGTTTGTTAGAGGACAGATTCAGGTAGACCAGGTGCTGGAGTTTAGCAATTTCAGGCGGAATGCGGGTAAGGTTGTTGTCATTGAGATGCAGGGCTGTCAGGTGTGTCAACGTCCATAGTGAGCTACTCAAGCTTCTAACCCGTCCTAGTAAACCATAAAAAGATTAAAGACACCAATGTTTTTAAATTAATGGATGTCAACTTGATGTAACGGATGTGAAAAGGAACCATACGATTTGTGTGTTCCCAGAATGTGTGTTCTTTTTTGTAACAGCAGTAAGTATTAAACTGCAGTGGGACTGATCATAAATAATGCGATCAAAACAAGGCACTGAAGGGTTACTTATTAAAGACAGTGACTAACCAGATATCTCCAACTCAGCCCAATGCGACTTCTTTCCATTAGCTGCCTCCTCAGATGACATTATCGTATATAATCTGCGAGGGTCTGGGGGATCATATTTTTCCTTTGGCATACCTGTTAATCTGGGACAAAGGAGACAACAACGGATACATCAGAGGGTGTCCCTGGAAGCAAAAGAGTGGACAGAATCTCACCAGTGCCTTCTTTCTATTGTACCAAAGTCTGACCATTCATTTTCAGTGATCGGGCGCTTAAAAACTGTTTCCTATTAAAACAATGACAAGCAAGACAAAATATCTGATGTTTATATGTATACATACACACACCACATCTAAAACGTATATTTGTTACAATTTTAATATCTGCATTTTTTTCCCACAGTTGAATTATTTAACTATTAAATACCATGTAACAAGTTTTAGCATGCTTTACACATAAAATATCAAATTAAGTGGTTCAGAACTTAAACAACAGCAAGCAATCACTGTAAGACTATTTCAGATACTTTGGATGCATTGCCTCTATACCCAGCAACAATAGCACCGCACACTGTTAATGTCTCTAAAATCATCTCCCTGCATCATAATCTTTCACATATATGACCACGGGATACACAAAAAGTCTGATCAATGGAATCAACTTAATAGTATCTACACAGGCTTCAAACGTGAGCTAGAATGTTGTGCAAACATTCATTTTAGAATATTTAACCAACTTGAGTATATATATAGAAAACACTGCATCATGTTGTTTAGCAGCCATCATTTATAAAGAGGAGGGGTGCAAGATACCTTAAGATTGCCCATCACTATACACCATTGAAGTTTAGTTCAGAAGAATACAAATTCAAAGGCTATGTTTTAAAGATTAAAGGCCATGTTCAAGAAGAACAATAGTCAAGAGGGTGTTTTAAAAAAAAGA
>JAOVYW010000093.1:4832198-4857364 GCA_025775045.1 Hiodon tergisus | reverse complement strand
CACAGCATTGGTCACAGCATTGGTCACAGCATTGGTCAAACGTTTGAACCCCATATGAGACACAAACTTTAAACCATTATGAAAGTTACTTTATCTCCATTTGCTGACATTCTATATATGTCTTGAGGGTGTGAACCTTTTCAAATACCCTTGTGTGGATCTCAGACACTCATAAAGGACATTTATGCTTGTCATGATACTGAATGCCATCCCTTTAGATTATAAAATAGCTCTTCCTTTATATAAATTCTCCCTGAATGACCCAACTTTGGACAGTCTTCATTTAAAACGTTTCCCAGTAAATAGGTGTACGGCAGTTTCCTTGCACTCTCATAAAGGTTCAGAACTAGCAAGATACATCTTAACATTTTTCATAAAATAATTTGACAAATTCTGATCAGGTAAAAATTTAATTTTAACATACAGAATATCTTTCCTGACAACAATTTTTCATATTTTAAGGGGTGTCTACAAAGCTAAACATAACCTGCAGCTATGCATAAAAACATCTGGCCTTATTATTGCCCCATGAATTGATGCACACACGTTTTTCATAGCAGCAGTATACCGGCATTATAACTATATTAGCTTATAAGCAGACAGGGTTATGTCATACAGTACAGTTAATTACACTCACAAGACGTGAACTGAAGCCTTTAAGAAAAATCCCCAGAGCATTTATTTTGCACAGGGTGACTAGGAATAGCATCTCACAACAATGTTGATTAGGACATGCTTGTTCAAGATGGGCTTATAGACATGACTGGCTGAGGCATAAATTCAGAACCGACACCTGGCTCAGCCAAAAATAGACCATGACCTCTGGCAGCACAATTCCGCTTAAATCTGCAATGCTACTTGTAACTTTTTCAAACCAACTTAAAAAAAAATCTAACTGATACAACATGCTCACATGAACAGCAATGCAGAAGGAATCTAAGCATTAATGCTTGGAAAGGGGAGACAGTGATAGCAGAAGCAGGTGTGCAACAGCTACACGAAAAATGCAGATTCATAATACTACTTAGAACTATAGTATCCGTTATGTCGTTCTTAAACAAAGCAAAAAGAAAAGTAACATTATTGAGCAAGATCCCATTCAGTGTCTGGAAAAAGTTTATTTTGTCTTCCAACTACGGGCGATTATCGGACCTGTGAATACATTTTAAAGGCTGTTTTTGGCAAAAAGCTTCTTAGAGTTTTGCGAGTTATTTTCATGCATTGGCTTTCGTTTTTTTCAAAACAAATAACTGAATAAATGGCAGTAGTTTTATTACTTAAATGAAAATGCCGTTTTATTTGTTACGTAACTTAACAAATATTTTAAAATTAATACCGGTGAAGTCTACCTGTTGTTTATTTTGCAATCCATTTGATTCGAACGAATCGCCCAAGCCAGCTACACGCTAGCATGCACTGACAAACCAAGATTTAGGTTTGAGCTGTCAAGCAGCTCTCGTGACGCCGAACTGAACTGTCATCGAGAATCTTGACAGAAAGTAACAGATTAATGGAAAGTAGCCAGTTTATGTCGCCACATCTATCGCAATATAGCAGTCTGCTTGCTAATTAAACGGTTTTCCCACCAATAAACAAGACAGGTTATTTGTTCATTAGCTATTTTAGTTCAGTTTGTAGTTCTGTATTTGTAGTTCAGCTACACAACGATAATGTTATATACCTGAGTTTTTTCCTCAACCTCGCAGGGAACAGTTTTATCAATTATTTGGATGTAGCTGGGTAGAAGGATAATACATGTTTAAAGCTAATATGAATTCGCAACACAAAAATAAACTTTTGATTTTAAACACCATGCAGAAGCCACGAAATATTGTCGTGTACATCAGCTAGCTGCTGTAGACCGACGACGATAGAAGCAAGAGAGTTGAAAAGAGTTAACTTTTAATGTAGAGCCCCTCTCGGCCCGTTTTCCAGAAGATTTACGGTTTAATGTATAAACACCAAAACAAACCACTAAGTCTTGGACAACTTGCGAGTGAATAATTTTGCTACATGCACGTTTATATTCAGATAAGACTTAGAAATAAAATGTTTCCGGCAGTAAACTAATTTTACTTCCCAATGTTATTTGCTTATGAAATAATCAATAGTAAAACATGGGCCTTGCCTAGTATGGAGAAAGGCTAACTATAGCCTCTTAGAATAGATCCTTCTAGGCTTGTGGAAGGAGGCAAAAATATATATTTAAAACTGACCTAACATGCACGTACATTAACAGCTGACATTTGTTACAGCGGTCAATATACCTGCATTCAATGAGCGATGAAGAAGATTCGGTGATATTTTGAAAGACATGCAGGCTGAATTTTCCGACGTTCAGCTCCTGAACGTTTCTGAAAGGCTGGAAGGACAATAATCATGGCTGCCGCTCACAACCTTACGCGTTCCACCCCCTCCCCCTCCAACAAGTATATGAAAGCAAGTTAAATTTACAAGCTATTTGCGGACTACGGATTTTATGAGTGTGCTAATAATAATCCAAAGTATTTTTCTAGAAGTACACTAGAAAGTATTATTGTTATTATTATTAAGAAAAAGCACAACAAACAAAATGATAACCTAATAGGAAACTTTGCAATACCAAGATAAATATGGATATTATATTACATTTAATTTTGAAATAAATATAAAATCTAAATGTTCTAAATCACAAATCACACAACATTTTCAAATAACACATGGGAATACAATTGTTACCAATGTTTTACAGAATTAAGCCAACTGTATAATCTCAAGGGAAAGTTTAATTGGATAATTCAATATTCAAGCGGGAAGCGCTTGGTAATGCATATGTAAGCATAGTCTGCAACAGGCAGAGGTTCTATATAGGAACCTGATATTTTCAGCAAGAAAACTTCTTCAGCTATGGTGGTAAAGTGCAATGAATTTGCAGTTATATTTGGATTGCTGTTATATTTTGAAAGTACAAAAAAAATGCTAAATGTTTAGAAAAAAGTGTTCATTCTGATGATATTAGCACTATAGTAACAAGCAACAATGCAACAAACAACTCCCAAAGAAGCTTGTGTCTTGAAAAATGTTTTTTTAAATAATTTGGATCTCTAATTTGAGTAAAATTCACAGGTTTAACATCTTGTCTTGTTGAATTTCACTTTGGATAACATATTCCTTTTCTCTTCCATGTAATATTAATGGGGGATCTGGGAAAATAGAGGCTGTTTCTGGGTCTTCTACTATTACTATGTAACTAATTCCTTTCTGTATATTGTATTATGATATTTAAGGACTAAGGGAATTGTATCTATGGTGGTGAGCTTAGTGGCATATAGGGAATTTTTTTTCTTTTTTGGCCGTATTTCGACCCGTGACAATGTGCTGTGAAAAACCTAAATTTATAAAACAGGTCACACAGTTCCTTTTGTTGAAACATCCTCATTCGCTACATTCGTGTCTTTGAAACAGAACAGAAATCTCTGCAGGAACTGAGTTCTGTAGATAACTGTAGAGTCTGTAGATTGAGGTGGTAGTGAAAAGCTGAATGATTTAAGCGACACATCTTACCAAAGTACACTGGAGCCTGTTTCTGCAATGTATGCTCTAAGACTGGGTGGTAAAATATTAAATTAAATTACTGAGAATTAGTCTTCATAAGAGGATGTAATTCAAAAATTGTTATTTATGTGTTTACAGTGAACTGTCGGAAATATATTTTCTCAATAGACACAGGAAAAAAAATCTTGCATATGATGGTCCCATTTTAGTTCCAAGCTGTTACCTCTTTTTTGAGAATAAAATTCTGAATTAACGGTGAAACATTATTGAAATATTCCTTGTTTAGGATGTCCATGATAAAAAAGAATAGGATAAAATGGTTTAAATCTTTGAAACTCTCCAGTATTTCTTACAGCCTTGAAAAACCTTGAAAGATGTTTGTAAAGTTTCAGCAATATGTTGGGAATTATCCTTAACACATCAATTCAGAAGGCAGAATCAGGCTGATGTTCCTTTAAAGCCCGATAAGGGGATGTCAATGTCTTCCTGTCTCTGCCACAGACATAAATTTGGCCCTCTAGCGGTCAACATATTGTTCAAATTGTTCTCCTAGCAGGTTGTTTTTGTGGGCGGTTTTAACGATTCACGGATATTCAGAAGTGCTAATTCATAATTTGATTATTGTTGTGGACCACTGGATGATATTGTATTGACTTGGGGATTCGAGGCAGTGGGAGGGGCTACTAGAGAGCGATGGTTAACGAGAAAATTGGGTAAACTAAAGATCGGGAGAAAAAGGAAGGAAGTTGGGGAAAGAGAAATTGTTAGGACAGGGTTTTGATATTTTGGCGTGCTCTCAACCCACGGGGGCCTTGTGTGTGATACGGAAGAGTCAATAGAGCAGACTCTCAGACCAGGTCGGAGGGTGTTTCCGGCCGTTTGTTCCGTGGCATCCACGCAAAAGAAAATTAGATTTTTCTTCGGTGACTCACCGCGAACGCTTCAATATCAATGTGCCTAGTTATTAATCCAGCAATTCTACTGGTCTGACAACCGCGCAAAAAAGCTAAGCAGATTAGATAAACGGTAACCTTTCTGTTTGTTTTTTACTATCATTTACTGCCATGGGGCAACGGACAAAAACTTCAGTTCGTCTTGTGACTTTGGGAAGGGCTTGACTCGCAGTGTTTATTTATTTTGTGTACGTGAATTTATCATACTTGGCTTGGATGACTGGTTTCTCTCTTGAGTAGAGGATAAATCTCTTTTTTTGTTACTCATTAAACTGGCTTTATTTCTCCTATTTGATGCAGTGTATTTGCAACACAACGGTATAACATGTTCATAAATCGTGAAATACACTTCAAGTAATAACATTTAGTCAAATATCAGTTTATTTTTTGTTCATTGCTTTCATGACTTTGCATTACACTAGTTATGAACTCGAACAGATGGCATTAAGTATATTACCATTTTTTTAAAATCTCCCTGTTCTCCATGGGGAATCCTAAATTCGAAGGACCTCGTATTTTGCCTAGCTGTTGCTTTTCAAATTTAAATAATGTAGCGTTTTACGGGAGAGCTACTTCTCTGCGTGGTTTCAAGCAAGAGACCGACACTGTTTTACAGGAATTAATGTTCTTTATTTCGCACATGCGCTTACGACTACCTTTTGAAAGGCGGAACTGGCAGTGCAAAGAACTGGTGGGTATGCAGAAACACACCGAAATCCCTCACACACCATAACATTCACAACCGCGGTGAGGAAACGGAACCTTATGCAAACAACTAGTTTAACAAAGACAAACAATACAACATTTTCGCCAAACATAACCGGCACATAAAACAGACTATTTACACGTTCAAAGTCTCTGGCTGGGATGGCTGTAACCCATTGGCAGGGGGAAGCGCACCTAGCCACCCCCGCTACAATAATAATGGATGTCTTATCTTTTATAAAAATCACAATGACCCCAAATGCCAGCTGCAGATTTTAAAATAATAAAATAATCCAGTGTTTAGCCCCATTGTTCTATAATAGCTCATCTGGTGAAAAAGCTGACATTCCTCATTACAATTAAATTGTATAAAATGTTTTGAGTGCAATAAAAAGCAAAAATATTTTTTGGTTCACTGCTCGTGATATGGTGACAGTGATTTAATGATCCCCGTGAACCAGCTATGTATTGCTGAAGGAATTAAATGATCTATATTAGATTTGTTGCTTGTGTCTGTAGAAAATTATGTACTCTCTGTTTGCTGAGAGCAAATGGCAACATTGCCACTTATCTGTTTCATAGCAGCTTACCATAGAGACAAGGTGTAGTCCCAGCCTCTCGTTCATAAATCCAGATGAATTCCCAGCTTTCATAACAGGCATACGGCAATGAAGGCTTGAATCTGATTCTAATTAGCTTCTAGCACAAACCTTTGGGACCTTTAAATATTTCTCCTCCTCAATGGATGAAGGTGATGGATGGTAACTTTTTATCGTTTGCCCTGTTTGGAGCCTTGGTTTGGTTGGTAGTTGCTGTTTATCTGGTTATCTGCATACTACTTCTGTATTCCACGTGCTGTAAACCTCAGAGGAGAAACAGTGACATGGACAGCTTTGAGGTCTCTTCAGCAGAGCGCACAGATATTCTGTGAGGGCAAGGGCTTCTGTCAGTTGCCGGTGTCTCGATGTAACCACAAAACCAATCCCACGTGAGTATCAAAACATTTAATATAACATTGCAATACAATATATATAACAATATAACACTGTAATGGGATGTCACAATTTTTAAAGCATGTAAATATCATTCACAGTTCGTTTGAATACTTAATCCCATTTGGATATACCTATTGGAGTTAATACAAAATAATTCTACAAAAAATTTTACACCTAGAAATAGGTGCACAGAATGTTAGAAAATGGTTTCACAGTAATTATGTTTTTTTTAATTATTTTAAACCCAGCTCTATTTTTAATAATAAGAAATAATAAAAGAATGTCAACTGACAGATTAAAGAAGATAATTCCCATGCAAACTACAGGGAAATTAAAAGAATCCTAAAGGCTGTGTCTATGGCATGCGAATAAACACTTTAGGGTGTGTGAATAAACCAGATAGGGCGCGTGAATAAACCTGATAGGACCTGTGAATAAACTTAATTGAGCTCGGCCACCTGCTCAGCGTTGTTCTTCCTGTGTAGTAGCTACGACCTGCAGGAGTCACGGAGCTGTTTAGTGTACACAGACAGCCGCCCAGCCTCTTTGTGCGTGAGAGTGCGGAACCGCTGCCGGTGGCCATCTGCAGTCAGGTCCACCAACTCCAGTTGGATTGACTGAGGACCTTTTAATCCCTCACCTGGGCTTCCGGGACCTTGTCAGCAGCTGCGCATCTCCGTAGAGGAGGGGCAACAGGCACCAAGCCCATAGCGTGCCATGGCTGTTCTCTCGAACAGATCCATGATGTGCCTCAGGGTCATCGTCCAGACCCGGTTCATTCCCAACTGGTGTCAGTGGGTGGGTCTGCAATCTGCCCCTCCGTGCCTTGACAGACCGTTGTATACCACAATGACCTCACACTGAATACAGAAAATAGCCAGGGACATAAACTTTTCAACACAGACTCTAGGAAAATGATATTGGAGCTTGTTTTTTGTTCTCCTGGATCTGTTTTAGATAAAGGTAACCTGAGGGCCCTCCAGTCTATCAGCTTTTGCAGGCTGCTGACAGTTTCCTGCATCCTCTAATGACATTCTCACAGCTAAAAATAATAATAGCCAGCAAATAGTTGTAACCATACAGACTTTAACTCAGCCATTTTATATTCAATTTTCTGTTATTGTCATAATGGTCACAATGTTAAAGCTAATTAATTTGAATCATTATATGGGAGGAAATTGTTTATCATTTATAATTAGTTGTTCATTGTACATCATAATATTCATAATCCTAATTACCATAATAACTATTGTTTTTACATCTTAATTTCAAAGGCAGTCAAAAAGCTTGGAAACTGAAAACCTCCTGGGACAGTGTGTTGATCCAACATGGAATGGAGCAAGTACACAGTACTGAAAAAAAAGGATCGTTATCACAATTCCTAACATACAGTTATCCGTTCCCTAACGAATCAGGAAGTCTGTGATGGAAACTCCATCACCCTGTCTTATAATGGACCAGCCCACTCAGACCTTTAGAGTATCCAGGTTGTGTGGAAAATATACAAGTAGATTTTCTGCCAGTTCAAAGAGGGGACGTTCACTGATGGTTGTGGTTATGAGAGCAAGACGACATTAAGAAACTTCCAAAACAACAATTTCTCTTTGATTATTCAAAGTTCTCATATGTATGCATGTGTCTGATTAACAACCAATCATGGGCAGATATTCTTCTTTTTGTCACAGGTAACTTCTAACTTCTAACAATAAAATTTAAATGCTATTGAATATTAATTATTATATGCGATTAGTCAATTCTCAAAACTGGCCCTAGTCTCCAATTTAATGCATTTTGAAGGACACAAAGCTATGCAAGTGAGTGATCAGGCTCGCCAGACTGCCTTCCCCATGGGTTTATCAAAGCCTTGAACTCTAAATGAAGATTTGTAGTTTGTAACAAAAGTTTTGTTCTTCTCTACTCTGTGTTAGGGCATAAGCATTTTCATCTGCGAAATAGAACCCTTTGTGTATATTTACTAGGTGGCTACATTTCTTGTTTCATTATCTCCCTATAATGTTTATAGTAGGGCTGTCAAAGTTAACGCGTTAACGCGTGCGATTATTTTCAAATGCTAAACGGCGTTAATTTTTTTGTCGCAATTAACGCAATTTGTTTTTTTAGAACCATCCATAGTTACAATATAACTCCACACTCTCGCGCTTGTTTGTCAATCGATTGCTTAAATTTAGATAAAGCTTTGCTGTTTAAGTAAGTTGCTAAAGTGCTTTTAAACGGCCAGTTTTATTACCAAACTCTTACAGATAGGTCTTTGGATAAAAGCAAAGCTATTTGCAGCTACTATAAGGGTGAACTTGTGTATCGCCTAAGTACGTCGAGTCTGAAGTATCATTTACAAGCAAAACTCAGAGTTGACGCCGGCAGCAGTAGTGAGAGGGCTAGCAATGCAAGACAGCAGCAGCCTACTGTTTTAGAGTTCGTGCGCAGGAGGCAAATGGACAAGTCAACGAGCAGCAAGCTAACAAACCTAATAGCGAACTTTCTGATACAGATTATTTAGTTTTTCTTTCCATTACAATAAAACACAGTATGCCTTTAAAATAACACAAAACTTTTGAAATTGAATTTTTTTTTATTTTGGGCCAAATTGGACCACATTCAAAACGTGCGATTAATCGCGATTAATCAAAGCAAACTGCGATTAATTCGTTAATTTTTTTAAATCGATTCCCAGCCCTAGTTTTTAGGTAATCCCCCTTTAAATGGGGCTGATGTGTGTGTAGGTAGGAACAGTCTACCCCCAAAACAATCATCCTCAGGACATTGAAGATAACAGTAGATGGGGAATTAAGGAGTGTGCGTTCTCCCCTTTCCACATAGGTAACGCTGCATGGTTTGATGTAAGCTGCTCCTCATAAGGAGTTAAGCTCAGGGCTGTGAGACCTGGCTGGTAATGTGGGGGACCTAAACATGTCGGGGCTGTATCATTCATTATTCTTGACTGTGGTACGCAAGTCGGGGAATTCCCGAATAGCTGCTTGCAGCCGTTATTTAGTTTTCTCCTCTTGGGAGTAAAAAGCTCTTCTATGTTCCCCATTAACCAAACTGTGCAAAGAGCAAAGCAAAGTTTTCTGGCTGTTGCTCTGTCTCATCGCCATGACTCCTTATCTCTCCCAGTTGCCTTCTCCCAAACCACCCTTACTGAGGGAATCAGACTGTTAATAAAGGCTTGTAATTGCCGAATTCCCAGCAGTTGGCTGTGGCGTGCAGCCGGTAGCCACGCCCTCAAGCCCAGGGAAAATCCCCTTTTGGGGATGATGGACAGTAAAGCTAAGCAGGGAGGGCCAAACCCTCTAATTGGACCTCATTGCGCACCTGAGTGGTCAAAAGACCATTTAAAAGATCTAGCAAAGCTGGGGCAAAAGAGGGATGTTAGACTGGAGAAGGTTGTGGTTTTGGTAGTGTGGTAAAAATAATATGTTTTTTTTCTGTAGTGTTTTGCCTGAAGGGGAGATTTTGGTTGTTGTTGAGCATTTAACTTGTTTCTGTTTAAAATTCCAAATAAAAGGTGTACACCTTCCCCCTGTGTCTCTGTCTCCAGTCGCTCTCAGCCCAGGCACGCCCCGCATGCTACAGTGGTGATAGGCATGGCTGATATCCTCTTGCACATATCCACAAGAGAGACACATGCGGTTTAGAATACAGTTTACGACCTGCTAATGGCTCTCTGTTAGTGGACACTGGAGTTGAAAAAGCTGCCTAATGGGGGTGATGGTTGATGATGTCATCCCCTGGTGCCGGAGAGTGGGAAGTGTAGTTTGTTTATATTGTGCTTGGTCCCTACAAAAGTTTGCAGAATTCAGATCCCTTTTTGTTAGTTCATGCTAGCAGCTGCTTCTATCCTGCTTGCATTCTCCACTGATGTTGATTAGCTACACGCCAAGTACTTCTATCAATCATATTGAGCTGCAAGTCCACCTCTTATATAAATGTAAAAATTCTCACATTTCTACAGACTTGCTCAGGTTTTGTGCATTGATATGTGGTTAGGTTTGGATTTGGATAAGTGGTTGTGAGAAAAGTATATGTATCATCAATGACATTAGTGAAATACACATCTCATGTAAAAAGTTTGTTAGATAAAACTTTAATTTGTTTTGTTTATTTTAACTTCTTTTATTATTGAGCCATAGTAGTTTGCTTAAGAATCTACCAAGAACTGGAAGCAGTTTTTTTCTCTTCCTTTTGGAGATATAATCGAATTTAACAATTGCCATGCCTCTCTTGTTTATGTTCCAGTTCAACCCTAATAACACAGCATCACAGTGTGCAACAAAATAATGAAAATAATCATTTTAATTACCAATAAATCTTTTTCAGAATAAATGGGTAAAAACTTATTAACAATCTGGTAGCTTCATTCATCTATCAATAATTATAATGTCCTTGTAATTTCATAATGTAGACTGCAGTTTTTGTGAAATAGCTTAAAATATATTATATTTTTATTTTCTCTTCTATCACACAGTTTAAGGGCCTCTGATTAGAAAGTTCATTCGAGTTGTTACAATATGCACAATGTCAAGGAACACTTATATGGTTTAGCGCTGGAAATGTACAGATTAAGCATTACAAAGCCCCTTGTGTATCGCCACTGGTAAAATGTGTTCAACTTGTGCATAAGTTTGACAACATGAATATAACTGAAAATACAATCAATGAGTTTATTTATAATTCAGCATTAACAAAAATGGTTACAAAAATGTTATTTTGTATAAAACAATAGTAGAGAAAAAGATAAAATAATGCAAAAATTATTCAATCAATTCAATAACATCAGATAATAGGCATAGGCCTACTAATGAAATCTGATTGTGCCATTACACTAATTACTAGTACAAGTATAACTACAGAATAATTAAGACAACTAAAAAGTGCATACATCTCCAGTTCAGAAGCACTTATAGTAAATGTATCTATGTATTTAAACATTTTAAACAGAAATGTGACATCTTTTGAAGACAAGAGTTCTTCCAGGACAGAAGAGGCTTTCCCAGCTGGCACAGGGACACTAAGTAATCAGACCAGACAATAAACACAGGTTAGAGGGGCTCAGTGAATTTGGAGTGGACCCTGTACAGGAGGGTCTGTGTGTCAGAGGAGATGCCCCAGAAGAACAGCCTGTGGGAGGGGAAGAGGAGGGCAGGCATGACAGTCAACTTTTTAGTTTGAACATACCAGACTGTGGGACTTATCCTTACATCTGAGCACACATTGTCAATGTTCTGTTCCAGCAGATCCCTGTTTATAAAGTTACATACAATTACTATGACAAAATTGTCTCCACAGAAGAAAGATTTTATAAACAAACTTTAACATTGTCCCTATTGAAGCCTTTAACAGATACAACAATATGACAATAGGAAACATTTATCCATGAAATTTTACCATGTGTTTGAGTTGTTGTGAGTGTTTGTATTATTATCATATAATACAATATATTTTTTAAAATATCAATTATAATTATAAGGAGTTAAATATTTTCAACATTTTACACATTATTTGTGCTACAATGGACATACTAACTAGTTTACAGGCAGCATCCGTTAACAGATCAGAGACCAGGTTTTTTCCTGACTCCCCCAGCTGATTGTAACTGAGATCCAGCATCTGTTTGCATCTGGAGAAGCAGAGCTGCTGTTTAAGACATGGCAGGCTGACAGCCTGTGGAAAGAGACGATACATTCACTCTAACAGCTGTAGACACACAGCTCAGTTCAGTGGAGAGTGATTTCAGGCTTTTTAATTGATCTTTAATTTATCTGTTTATCTCTGAATTACCCAGTGGCGAGTACCTAAGTCCGTACCACAGGTTCTCTATTGGCTTCATTTGTCCTGTGCTTCTGGTCATCCAGATATTCAACACAGTCCAGAATAACCTTGTTTTTGATGTCACATGTTTTGTTCAATCTGTGCCCAGTCCAAGTCTTCCCATCAACTCCCTGCAGGCCTTTTAGAACCTCTCCCCATTCCACATGGCTATCAACTTCACCTTCACAATTCCCAAGGATTCACCACAATTCTGATCATGGTTGACTAGTTTTTCAAGGCCTGCTGGCTCTTCCCTACTGCCCTTGACACTGCCGAGACCGGGTCTTCCAGAACTGCTGGATTGCTGAAGATCTGATAGGATTTGTAAATTGTAACATGCAAGTGCGGTTCACAGGCCAAGTATATATATTATATATTGTAAAATAAAAATCCAATTAATGACCGACAAAGATACTGAAAGAGAACACCGGCTGGAATGATACCTCACAGTCTGTTGCAAGGTCCAGGAGTGGTTTGAACAGGCAGGTGATTTGCCAATTTATTCCCTTTATTTTTTATTTTCAAACAAAGGCCACAGCAGTAATGGAAACACAAACAACTATATAGACTATTGGTTCTCAACCTATGGCCTACATATGACTGTTTTTGCAGTGATGTGTATATATAATGTATGTAAAACTATCGTAATGAACTATCATTAATACAATGGTAGAAAGTATAAATGAGTATAAATTGTTTAATCAGGGCCTGTACCTAGGGGGAAAGCACAAGAGGCATTTGGAGTTTGTTTGAGCTGAACTAGTGGAGAGGGAGCGGGAGTATTTGGAAATTTGACTGTTTTGACCTGTTTTTGTACGAGAACCTATTTTGGCAACCTTTTTGCATGTGAAAAACCTTTAGTTTTTTGCTGTACCAAGAACTTTGGTATTACCATATATTAATTCGTTATAATATATTAACATATATTCATTTATTTAAAAAAAATGCTATAGTCTCCAGCAGATTATTTGTGTCTAACATTAGGATAATCTCTCCATTGTGGATTTTATATCTTTATCTTTAGCACGCATTCCACATTTTGTACATGGCTAAATGAAACAAACATTTATGGAACAAAATTTGAATTTTTTAAATTTGTTGAAAACAAGGGAAAAACAAGGGAAATTCTGTATTCTGTCTCCAAAGCCTCCACTCGCAGGAGAGCATTTTAGCTACTTGGTAAGTAATTTTAAAAAACATGGAGATTTCCAAACTGTCTCTTTTGGTTAGAGTAACAAACTTTTCGACCTCAGGCATGAGGTGTTGTTTCTCTTCTTTTGCTAATCATGGATAACTCGACAATTTGTAATAAATATATGATTTATGAGTTCTTTCTAGAGTAATCTGCCAGCAAGGAAATGAATCAAGGGTTGCATCTTGTAACCAGAATACAATAATGCCACAAGACGGAATCTTTTTCTGTATTCTTGTTACTTTGGCCTGCCACACAAAACATTTGTCTTCTCTTCTTAGGTCCTGACTACAGCTTGCAGTCCATTCCCATTGCCGCTGCCTGCCACCGGATCCATCTGCAGCATTAGTGGGTGGATTTCCCAAGCAGATGCCTCTTTCCTGGTTGGTTAACTCTTTTTTGAGGAGAAGAATAAATGAATCAATAAATGGACACAAATATCTCTGCACGGGTACTGCATTATGGCTAACAGCGTCGCATGTTTAACTGGGTTGAATTTGAGAATTGTCTGGCAGGGGTGTGGAAGGGGGGTATCAGGGGTTAAAAATAACAGCGATTTCATTACACTTCTCTATTCTCATGCAGCACTACAGCCTGTCAGCTCCTGACACGTAGATTTACTAGGAAATTAAAGGAAACATCTCAACAGCATTTCACCACTGCTGTTTCAGTATACAATTGGGCTGGGGTAGGGCTGGTTTTTCTCTTTTTTCTAAAATTTAATTTGCTCATCCTGTGATGGATTCATACTAGAATTTGCATAAAATTATTAAACAGAAGAACCCCGCTTAATGTTCCAAAATAACATCCAAGTTAATGACCCTCAAGGTTGTAGTGCTAAGCATGTTTTTTCACAACAATGTCCTTGAAGATATTTTATAGACAGAAGAGTAAACCTGTAGAAGTTTATGTTCAGCTAGAACAATGTGTTGCAAAAATACATTTGCCATGTGCACCAAAAGGATTTGAATTTGCTTTGACTATACTCAACCAAATAAGCCTTAGAAAGTGATTTGCATGTAGGCTTTGCATCGGCCTGGGTGTTCCCCCACTGTGGCATCCCTGGTTGTTTGCCCTGTGACAGGTAAAGTTTGACAGGTAAAATTTACATGAACACACCCCCTCGTTT
This sequence comes from Hiodon tergisus, assembly GCA_025775045.1. Classification (NCBI taxonomy): domain Eukaryota; kingdom Metazoa; phylum Chordata; class Actinopteri; order Hiodontiformes; family Hiodontidae; genus Hiodon; species Hiodon tergisus. The sequence continues at coordinate 4,843,027 of JAOVYW010000093.1, read as the reverse complement.
GGTCTTCCTGGAGCACCACACTGATTTGGAGATTTTCTTCCATGACTTAATGCTCTTCAGGACAGTTGCATTAAGATTAGTACCTCTGTTACACTGTTAAATCATTGGAATTCCATTATGTTCATGCATGAGAAACAGTTTACATGAGTGTACTGACTCCTCATTCCTTTGAAAAACATTGCAGGACCAACAAATGGAAAGCTTTCCCAGAAGAGTGGATGCTGTTCTAGCAGTCTGTTAGGGAGATATATGCATTTTGGGCAAGTAGTGTTCTGCACATATATATAACTTGATTTTTGAATTTTTGCAAGTCATAACATAACAAGCCCAGAGTCACAGTGAAACTGAATTTCCTTTATAAGCTTGTGCAGATGTTTCAGATAGGTCTTACAGACTTTCAAGGAGTCCTAAGGACACTGGAAAAATATTTTTGTTACCACACCTCTTTTTTCCCGATGGTTCGATCCAAACTAATTTAATGACAGGGATTTTTAGTCCCAGTCTATGGGTATCTGCTGGTTTGAGATTTTAATTTATAGAGAAATTAGTAAATCTGTTTTCAGATTAAGTTATTTAAGATCCACGACTCAGATGGAACTAAGAGTAGCAAGCACAGAAGTACATGCCAAGACTGGAACTGAAAAACACTGCTCTACACCCACAGGATTTGATGTTCTCATTGAGTTATGTAACCGTTTGGAAACCTGTGGTTTTTGTTTGTGTAGTAGGACTGAACATTCGCTTGTTTAAATTAATTACGGTAGTGAACATATTCGACCACATTATTTGCTTAAGGAGGTAACTTTATACAGTTACTTAAAACAAAATGTAAAATGAAAAACGACAGCACGCTAACTGTCATTATAAATAAGGGATTGCGATTAAACGCATTCAAATGCATGAAAAAATCTGGGATTAGCCTACTATTCAAGTAGTTATATTATTTATATATTTTTTGAAAACGATGAAATACAATAGATTAATTCGTCAAACAAAACTGCAAATACCAAATAATAATAATTTAAAAAAACCTTTTACAAACATAAATGTCACGCCCTCTCTATTCCAGAGGAAATAATGACCTCATATTCTCTTTTGAAAGAGTGTCGCAATGAAGTTCTGAGGTGTGGCTCACAGCGAAACGTTTTGGGTTTAACTTCAATTCAGGTAAGAACAAAATGCTTGATTTTACTTTCTTTAAGACGTTTCTTACTTTGTTTAAAGCATTCATTTCTGTTTCATATTTTTGCAAGTTACCTAGGTGTGCCGATATATATATATATATATAATTGTTTCAAATTTAGAGATTCATTTACTTAGTTTCAAAACTCAATATAATACAAACCATTGACCAAAATGAAACGTACTCCTCCTGTGACCGAAAGTTTAGACGTTTTATTTCTAACTGCAATTGTAAATCTTAGTGCTTAGCAAAATCGCACGTGGAATGACTTCGCCTGAAAGGAAATGATTGCATCCGTATTCACTTATTTTTTATATTATACCTTACAAGCTTATAAAGCTTACAGAATTAAATATTATTTCTCTGCTTAACGGATATATTTCAGTAGAATCTCCAGAAGTGGAATGGCATCCGCATGGGTAATTGTTTCCAACTTTTTTCTACAATCTACATATCCTACTGATAATGGATAGTTTTCAAGTGCACCTGTAATGCTATAATGCTATATTCAATTATCCTTTTTCTTAAAAGTTATTGAGTTGCTTAAAATATATATTTTTAAAATTTGGATGTATAATTTCTCTCAATTCAGGATGACTTGGACCTCCTTCTAGATACTCCACCCTCAACAAAAGCAACAGTAAACTCGGTAAATAATACTCTCTTTCTTAGCAATGTAATACTCTAAAAGTTTAGCTCTGGTAAATAACCCAATTTTGTTTGTGTCATTGTCGGTTATTCTCCAGTCCAATGAAAGAAGGAGTGTTAAAGATGCTGCCAACTTCAATGCTGGTGCAGATGCTGCTGCTCTGCGGAAGGCCATAGAAGGAATTGGTACAAGATTATTTTATTTTACTTTAAAAAGTATATTGCCAAAAGGTGTCTATATTAGTGTAGTCATAATTCCTTTATGTTACAGATATTAAACCAGCTATTGACACTGCTTCCATTGACATAGCTAGCCATCCCGATTTAGCAAATTTAAAACTAAATAAATAAAGTATGGTAAAAAGGGGATAGATGGTTCTCTTTGGTGATTGCTAAGTGGGGAAGGGCTTAACAGTGTAGAGAGTAGTGCAGAGTGTTAATGACTGGTTAAGAGCTTCAATATAAACCAAGTAAATAAGTAAACAGATTCATTATATTCTAAGTATTTCAAATCAAGCCTTGATAGATACAAGAATGATTGATAAAAAAATTGTGGTTCGATGCAGTTAAATTTACAGGCATTATGATTGATGCATTGAGAAATGTTTAACCATCACTAATGAGTTCCAAAATTCCTCCTGTGTTCATTTCTAAGCATTTGTCTGGGTAGTATTGATTACGATTATGATTATTGGATTTCCCGTATTGCTCTGTTTGCCTGATCTCGACTGTCTGCCTGTTTAATTTTTTTGTAATCCTATTGGATTTGCGATTGTTACTGTTAATGGAAGAAAATCAACACTTGGGTTCTCCACTTCTGTCGATAGTTACAATATGGAATCTAGCAGTCATGACATCAGTCTTTTATTCTTTTTGAGCCACTAAGGTGCTGCAACAACCACAAAGAATGGTACTTTATATTTGTATTTTAGAGAACCAAATTTATGATGATAACCCTAAGTTAAATTTCAAAAATGAAATATGAATCGTCGCTAAGGTATACCCAATCACAAGGGCAGCCCTATGGCTTGAGACTAGCTGAGTGACATCATTCAATTTACCCGCAAGCTCCAGCAATGATATCACCTTCCACCAGATGGTAGATCCAGTTTCATACCAAGGTGCTGTACCAAGGTGTGCACATCATCCATCCCGTAGAATCTGGTGAACAGTTGTGTGGTCCCCCCCCACTGCTTGTCTCCTCAGGAATGGTCCGTAACTATCCTAGGTGAAAGCAGTTGATTTGAACTGATAATAAAACTCACAAAGCTGAAATAAGTAGTTGGCACACTCACGAAAAGAAACAAGCTGTCACGGCACTTTTAAACGATAAAAAACTATGACTACACAGTTAGTGTTTGTTCTCAAAAATGGCAATGAGGAGAGAACGGAACTTGCAATTCTGGGTCCTTAAAAGGAAATCGCCTATTAGTAATAGTTCATATTTCGCATTGGAAAGGGAACTTTTCTTTGATAAAATTGTGATCAAAATTTTTTATGTAAAGTATGATCGGGTCTATAAGACGATGGAAATGTCCCAGTGGTAAAATAACCCCTTTATTGCTTCAAAATTCAATTCAATTTTTAAAATTTGTTATTGTTTTTAGGAAAGAAACTGACAGTGACAAGTTTTACTCAACTTTTAATATGAATGACATCTGTTCATCAGCTGAATAAGATCTCTAATAAGGTTATGCATAAATGTTTTTATTTTTTATTTTTTCTGCATTTTAAGGAACGACTGAAGAGACTCTGATTGATGTTTTAACCCAGAGAAGCAACGCCCAGAGGCAGCTGATTTGTAAAGTATACCAGGAAGCTACTGGGAGGGTACATTTACTTATCTATTTTATATATAAATTGGTAATCGTCTTTCTTACCAGGATTTGGAATCGCTAATTGGACTGTGATGAAGGAAGTGCAGATGATTTTTTCTGACCCATCCACCTCTGAGCCATTAGTAATTTAACACACTCAGTGCACCAGCGTGGGGGAGACGCATCTCTCCAGTCACCACTGCAAACTTGCAGCCACCTGCGATTTCCTTTCCTTCCCTCATATCCTTGCGTTGTTCAAGAGCTAGTTGTTGACATGAAGTTTTTGACATTATCGTTTTTGTTTGGGATAAATTCATCTATGTTTCCTTTGCTATAGACATTTTCTAGCATCACTCGGACTTTAAACCGCCAGTCATGTTAATCCTACGAGCGAGCAATATGAACAGGCTAATCAGTACGTTATATTTTTTGTATAACTGGCTGATTTAGTAAATGGTAAACACTTTTGTCCTGTGGTCGGCCAGATATAATTTTCTATAAATTCATGAATGACAAGTTACTACGTCAGTCCTTATAATATAATGTGTGAGTGGAAGGTGTATCCCATTTCACTGCAGACAATCAGAAGGAAACGATAAATGGAAACTATTGAGACGCGGCCCCTATAGACTCTCCCTTCCGACCCCGTTTCTCCCACTCAGGATTCCTTCCTTGGCCCAATTACAATCCAGAACAGCGTGAAATCTGAACCGCAGGGCAACAGCAAGTGTCATTGCCGATTGACCCAGGAGGCCCTGTACATGTACTTTTCTAATTGTACATTTACATTTACATTTATGTTAAATGGGTTTATTCAATGGCAATATACTGGCAATGTTCAATTACATTTATTGATTATTGTTTTAGGCCCTTATCGATGACCTGAAGGGAGACACCCAGGGTAACTTTGAAGATTTGCTGGTTGCACTTATCACACCTCCTGCTGTCTATGATTGCCGTGAGGTTATTCGTGCCATCAAAGTGAGTGTTTTCTGCTTTTCTCTGTAATGCAAGAACAACAGTATGGTGGTGATTAGAATCATGAGAATTTGTGACTAATTAAATTAAATGAATGTTTCAGTTTATGCATTTGTAAGTGATGGGTGTTTTTATATTTAATTGTAACAAACAAATTTAACATAGTTTGATTGTCTTTTGTGACTACTTTATAGAAATGTTATTGTATAGTTAATTTTGAAGTACCTAATCTTTTTTTTTTTTTTCTCCCCCTCATATAGGGAGCTGGGACCACTGAAAGTACATTAATCGAAATATTTTCTTCAAGATCCAATAAACAAATAAAGGCTCTTTCAGATGCATACATGGCAGGTAAGCATTTTCAGCTGAATTATGAATTTATTTAATCACTTAAAGACGTGGTTGTTGATGAATTGCTATAGTTGGATGTTGTATTTTTTTCCCATAGAAACTGGGAGGAAACTGAAGGATGACCTTAAGGGAGAAGTATCAGGGGACTCTGCAAAGGCTCTACTGGTCCTGGCTGAGGTGTGTATAAAATATGGCGTATTAAATCACCACAGTTTTATTGTATTGATCTATAATTGGTTGATTTGATTTTTTTTGTTTTGTTCCTATTATTCATCACAATTAAAGGGAATGAGGGACGAGAGCATGAATGTGGATATGGACAAGGCCAAAGCGGAGGCTAAGGTACGATATGCTTTTGTATCTTGCGTAAATCACAGACGTTTCAAATTCATGTTTTTCCAGATCCACTTTTTTTGTTTGCTTGTTTTTGTTTATTCATAAGCAGTGGTGTTATGTCCATGCTGAGTGTAAGGGTAGCTTGCTTGCCTTGTGCCGGACAGGTTCTTTACGAGGCTGGGGAGAAGAAGTGGGGTACAGATGAAAGCAAGTTCATTGACATTTTGTGCCACAGAAGTCTGACTCAACTGAGACAAAGTAAAGTATTGATTAATTCCTTTCTCACCCATCTGTGATTTTATTAATGTCTGATTATTGTTTCATGTGATGTAATTCTTAATTCAGTTTTTTCCTTATAGCATTCATTCAGTACAAGACCGTCAGTGGAAAGACCTTGCAACAGAGCATTGAAAGCGAGATGTCGGGCCTATTAGAGGAACTACTAGTGGCCATAGGTAATATTAAATAATACGCTTGATCGTTTGTGTTAGTCATTTTAAGTTTGATAGATCAAATTATTGAATACAGTATGGGAAAATTCAACTGATGCTTTGACATTGTTTTAGATGACCTTATTGCTAATACTTGTATTATATTATATTTTATTTATTGTCATGTTGTATAAAACCTTTTTTTAATGTTATAATTATATATTTCTATATGCAGCAGTTACTTCTTAAAATACATTTTGTCTGGCTCCTTGCTATATAAAAAATATTTTTTGTTTAATAACAGTGAAGTGTTTAAAAAGCATGTTTCACTACACATTGGTTACGCTAACAATGCCCTTCATTTTTTTAGTTAAATGTGTGAAGAGCATCCCTGCCTATTTTGCTGAAAGACTCTACAAAAGTATGAAGGTATGGATTTCTGCAGTGACATCTGGTTATTCTAGGTCTGCAGGTCTGCTGTTTGGTTATGTAATGGTTATTGTCCACATAATTGTGGCCAAAAATATACATACCCTTGCACCATTTCTTCAAAAATCAGTAGAAATTTGTCAAGATGGTGAAGAACAAAGAACTCTGAGGCTGTCAGAAATGTAATATCAATAAACATGGACGTTCTCAAGGTTAAAAGTCCATCTCCTGGGATCTGTTTCCACAGTCTGCAGTATGGCCCATGTGGTCTGTGGTCAATCACCCAGGACGTAGCCAAAAAATGATACTTGACCTCAGATGCTTGTCGTCAGAAGTTGGTTCGAATGATTGAACAAGCACTTCGCACTAGTGATAAAGATATATAAGCCGCCCTGAAGAACGCTGGAAAAAGTTTCAGCCTACACCATCTGCCGCACATTTAACCAAGAAGGTTACATGGTATGAAAGAGAGATACAAGAAAGCCTGATTAGATGGCCTTTTGCTAAGTTCTAATAAGCTTAAATCCTTCTGCGAAAAGGGTCTGTGGACCGATGAAATGATATTGGAGCTCTTTGGCAATGCAGATCAGCGGTACGTTTAAGATTACCAAATGAAGCATTCAAAGAGAAGAACACCCTCACTACAGTCAAATATGGGGGAGGTTTGATAAGGATGCTGTGAGGACTGTGAGGATGCTTTGATGCCTCTGGCACTGGGGAACAATGTGTGAAAGGCATCATGAAAACAGTTGATTATCAAAGTGTTTTGGAGCGCAAAAAACTTGGTCTCTGTCGAAGGTTATGGGTTTTCCAGCAGGACAGTGACCCCAAACACACATCAAAAAGCACTCGGAAAGGGTTCAAGAAGAAACGCTGGACTGTTCTGGAGTACAGATCTTAATCCCATATAAAACGTAAGGCGAGACCTGAAATCAGCAGTTGGGGTGAAAGCAGCCCTCAAATATTGCTGATCTGGAGTTTGCAGCTGAGGAGTGGGCCATGTCGTCAGTAGAGAACTGTAGGAAGCTTATTGATGTCTACAAGAATCGTTTATCTGCAGTTATCTTTGCAGCAAAATTAGTCTGTGCAACAAAATATTAGGTCTTGAGTACCAATAATTGAATTTAAATATTAAACTTCAGTTTTAAAAAGAAAAAATATGTCTGCGTGGTTGTGTATATTTATGGCTGCAACTGTATGTGATACTCTTCAGGATCTGACAGGTGTCAGTTTCGTGTCATGTTTCACACTAAGTTGTAATGTTTAAAAATATATCGGTCCGTTCATTACAGGGTGCTGGGACAAATGAGGCTGAACTGAACAGGATAATGGTCAGCCGATCTGAGATTGACATGTTGGACATCAGGGCTGAATTCAAAAAGATGTATGGCTGTTCCCTGTACTCTTACATCAAGGTGAGTCTCCCTGTCACTTTATTTTTTTTCTTTCAAATTTTTGATTGCCTATTGTTCTTGCAATTTTAACTGCTAGTTTTGATAATGACTCCCAGCTTTTCGCCGTGAACCCTGTCCTGGTCCTCATAACGTTCCTGGTGGAATGCACACCTGCCGTCAGGCCACCTGTCAGTTAACACTGCAGGTCCCACTGTCTGTGCGGGAGGTTCAGTGCTGATTGAAGGATAGGCACATCACTGTGAGCTTGCAGGTGCCTGGGAAGCAGAAAGTTTTGAATGTCACATGTCCATCTTCTGCATCGGTCATGTTCACAACAATGAAGTTGTGATATACATAATGGTTTGTATTTTGTTTTTGTCTCTTTAACTTTAGTCGGAAACCTCTGGAGACTATCGCAAAACACTCCTGAAGATCTGTGGAGGTGATGACACTTAGTGTCCCTGCCAGGGTTAATCCTGTTCTCCTCCTTTGCTTTAAAAATATCAATCAATTTTTTTATTACAAATTTGATAAGAATGTGACAGACAAAATTCTAATTCCAACTACATGATATTAGTCTTTCAATTAGCCTTTAATCAGAAAAATAAGGGTAGAATTAGTTATTATGCTAGACGATGATGCAGTGTGCGTACGCTAATGAAGCATAGTAAAACAATCATTTATTCCAAAAACAAAAATAAATAAATATTGCAACATATATCGTAATGTCAATAGCATAATGGTTTCAAAATAAAACAAATTTCTATTACACAATTACATAGAATTGCTTAGTGTCAGGAAGGTTTTTCACTCAATACAGAACCAAAATATTGCTTCTATCTGAGCAATCCACTTCCAATCCACACTCATAACATTTACACAAACCTCTGAAGTCTAACAGTGAAGATGAAACACCATTTAGTGTGATACAACTCTTGCATGTATTGCTCTCTATAATCTCTGAACCCTGTGAAGTACCACATTATTAAATTATGTATTCCTTTGTGAATTGGATTTTCACAACTCTGTTAACCAACGTGAATTCAGTATATTCACATGAAAGGTATCCATAACCATCCATCATCAACGGTGAACGTTACACTATTATTAGTACAATATACAGTATCTCACAAAAGTGAGTACACCCCTCACATTTTTGTAAATATTTGATTATATCTTTTCATGTGACAACACTGAAGAAATTACACTTTGCTACAATGTAAAGTGGTGAGTGTACAGTCTGTATAACAGTGTAAATTATCTGTCCCCTCAAAATAACTCAACACACAGCCATTAATGTCCAACAAAGTGAATACACCCATAAGTGAAAATGTCCAAATTGGGCCCAAATTGTCAATATTTTGTGCGGCCACCATCATTTTCCAGCACTGCCTTAACCCTCTTGGGCATGGAGTTCACCAAAGCTTCACAGGCTGCCACTGGAGTCCTCTTCCATTCCTCCATGACGACATCACAAAGCTGGTGGATGTTAGAGACCTTGCGCTCCTCCACCTTCCAGTTGAGGATGCCCCACAGATGCTCAATAGGGTTTAGGTCGGGAGACATGCTTGGCCAGTCCATCACCTTTACCCTCAGCTTCTTTAGCAAGGCAGTGGTCATCTTGGAGGCGTGTTTGTGGTTGTTATCATGTTGGAATACTGCCCTGCGGCCCAGTCTCCGAAGGGAGGGGATCATGCTCTGCTTCAGTATGTCACAGTACATGTTGGCATTCATGGTTCCCTCAATGAACTGTAGCTCCCCAGTGCAGGCAGCACTCATGCAGACCCAGACCATGACACTCCCACCACCATGCTTGACTGTAGGCAAGACACACTTGTCTTTGTACTCCTCACCTGGTTGCCACCACACATGCTTGACACCATCTGAACCAAATAAGTTTATCTTGGGAGGTAAAATGGGTAATTGGGCCCAGTTTGGACATTTTCATTTAGGGGTGTACTCACTTTTGTTGCCAGCGGTTTGGACATTAATAGCTGTGTGTTGAGTTATTTTGAGGGGACAGCTAATTTACATTGTTATACAAGCTGTATACTCACTACTTTACATTGTAGCAAAGTATCCATAAATAAATTTAGACTTTTTAAACCTCTGAACCGTTAATCATGAATCTAATACTTTATATAGCCAAATCCCTTCACTGACTACAAGGATATTGACACTGGCAGAATCCTGGCTTATTCCCATTACTCCCTGAGAAGGTGCCCCGTGGTCAGCTTATTTTTGGTGTATAGACAGACACGTTGCACTGAACCTTAGGGCTAGCCCAAGAAACCCTGCATCCTGGGTTAAATCCAGGGAATCTTCTGGAAGAAGAAAAATTTTTTAACTTATAGAAATGAATGATAACAGGGTTGAGTACCTATTAAATACACAAGAATCCTAATAACCTAAAGACCTAATACTCTATAGAAAACAGAACCTAAGCAATGATTGTTTGGCATCTTTCTCTAGAAAATGTCAATGCCTAATTTTTCATATGTATGTAAAAAAGTTTCCCAACTTTCAAAACAAAACATTTATCCAAATGCCATCCATTGACCACTATATGTATTGCAAAACAATCATCTCAGTTATCCTTGAACCGTGATCCATTTTGTATTTTTGACAAAATGCTGATTTAACTGCACAGCTCTTAAAAGATTTCTTAAATATAGCTGTAGCTAGTTCTGTTTGATACTTTTCAGTGACCGTTCAGGCTTCCCAATTAAGAGTGTCGTGATGACATGTAGATGGAGAGTGATGATAATTTTAGCATAACATTTGCTGACAGGAATGGCTGATACAGTGCCAACCATCTCACTAACCAGATTCTCCAGATTTAATAAATACTTTGTGGCAATCCCGGGGCTTATGGATGGCAGATGCGGCAGAAGCCGCTCCCCCCTCAAGCACGGAGACAGGCTCTTGAGCGACAGTAAGTTCCCTCCCCAGCAATCACCGGCACAGCTGAAACGCATCAGCTGATTGGGGAGGGAGATCGGCACCAGGGAAGCTACAGGTGAGCACAAACCGAAAGTAGCGAATGCCGATCGGGAGATCTTTACAGCTCTGGCCCAAAAACGGGGGGAGGTGAGTCCCGAGAACCCGAACGAGGAGGACGAGACTCCTGTGACTAATTGCCACGATTTCATGCCCTGATCCGGGAGGAAGTTCCGTTCTTCTTCGCTTTTTGCCCCGATCCGGGAGGATTTAATTTAGTATTTTTCCGTGGCTTTATACCCCAAACCGGGAGGATTCTTTC
>JAOVYW010000093.1:4795153-4832098 GCA_025775045.1 Hiodon tergisus | reverse complement strand
TTTAAAATAACCCACCGACCCCCCCCCCCCCCCCCCCAAATACGTGTAAAACAGAGTTATATTGCAAAGGCCTAGGCCTATGGAACGAGACCATTCCTTCGTTAGATCAAATTCCACGTAAATAAGACGACCCACCTGCCGTGAAATATGGAATCAAATCAATACATGAGTATTTTATTCTTGGCCCTAATGGACTGCATAATACTACGTAATAATCTAAATCAAATGCTGGATTCCTATGCATACCTGCGAATGTCTCGAAGGATCATTTTTCTATCCTCCTCTTCTCTTTTCTGATGCACTAGGGCAATCTTCCACACTCGGCTCATTTCCAACGATAACTACCGGCAGAATACGGGCACGTCCACGACTGGAGGAAGCGCGGTGGAGGGCGCGCATCATCCAGGTCTTTTCTCCCAGGTATCCCGTCTTTCAGTTAATACACCAGAGAATTTAATTTAGTATTTATTGTCTTACTAAGGATACTTAGACATTAATCAATTAAACGACTGACATTTTCCCTATTTCCTTCATACAATATTGCACGACACTTTAATAATTAAATCGAGTGATATTTTGATTATTAAATAAATATTGTTGAATGAAGTGCCTCTGTATAATTGCAAATGTTGGCTTTGTGGGAAATGCAGTTTAAAAAGTTAATAGTTAACTGTCAAGACATCTAGATATTTTGGCAGGTTTGGGCAAACCTAATCCATTGCCTCTTTCAATTCCACACTAGTCTGGGGTTTCCTTGTTTTCCGTGGTTTTGATCTGTGTTGATACACCAATATTGATTGTAGCAGTGCATTTCCTACATTGATATATACAGTCAAGTCCATAAATATTTTGACATTGTCAAAGTTATTATTATTTTAGTTGTCTTCCACAGCATATTGGAGTTGAAATAAAATGAACATTAGCTCAAAGGGATCCTAGGAAGGATTACATTTACATTTACATTTGATTTAATCAATGTATGAAAAAACATGGACTGATTACAATCATGTTAAGTGTGACAAAAACTCAACAGTATCATCAGTGCTAGTGTCAGTGTAATTAGTGTAATCAGCTGAACGGTGAACTATTCCACTCTTCTTTTTCATGGACATAAACATTTTCTTCTTCTGTCTTTCTCCTGTACTATAATTTCCTTTTTCTCTGTGTCAGCTGCTTGAATGTCAAATTTTATATCCTGCATCTGTGTTCTCACTCTTGACTTCAATGGCTACCTCTTCTTCCTCGTCACCCTTAGCAACTGCATCCATTTTTTTGCCACCTCACTCTTATCCTCTTCCTCCTTGTCACCCTTGGTGACAACCTCCCCTTCTTGTGCCACCTCACTCTCAGTTTCTTCTTCCTCCGCACACTTGGTGACAATCTCCACTTCTTATCCCACCTCACCCTCTTCTTTATCTGTGTTCTCACTCTTGGACACAATCTCTTCCTTCGCATTAATTATTATCATCAATATATTATGTATTAAAGGGGCCAAAAAATTAAATTGGGAAATGAAGGGAACAATCCAGGTGCTTCTTGTTTCTCTCTGCAGTGCCCAAATCATGCCATACCTCAGGGCAAACTAGGGCACACTGGCAAATCACACTCCAGTAAATCCAAAAGTGTACTCATAAGAAACATCCAAAGATTCACAATGCGGTATTCCAGGAAAATATGGAGAAATGTGCCTACTAGTGCCCCGGGGTAATGTTCTTATTTATCAATTGTTGGGATAGGTTCTCAGAGAAGAGCTCAAACTGAAAATTAGCTTGTAGAGAGCTGTTTCAGGGAGCTCCATACACCCAGTCACAACCAATGGTTTTGCCAGATAGGAGTGCTTTGTCTTTGTTTACACACTTGGGTGCTTTTATACGTCGAGAGAAATATTGATAATCGAACACGACAGCAATTAAAATGTTCTCTGCTTGAGCCTGAGAAAGGGTAGATCCTGAGTCATATATGGTTTGGCCATACCTATATGGAATACTTATAAAAATCTATTTGGATCATGTGAATAAAAAATATGGCATCTAACACACATACATGTTTCATGGTAAATTATAGTTCAATCAATCAAATTTGATTTGTTATAGCGCATTTTTACAAACATAATTTTTGTTAACAGGTTGCATCTTCCAGAGGGAATCAAAAACCCAGAAAACCCAGTGCCAATGGGAGAAAACTGGAAAATTATTCCCTGACACCAGAGGAAGTCGAGAAAACTCCCAGAAAATGACATAATAGTAAACACATACAGAATACAGCAAATACAGAATACAGTAAACAGTGAGGTTCTTTGTGGGAGGTCCATTCTTGCTGACAGGACTGTATACCTTTCTTCAGTCTTTCAAAATCTTATTTCTCCAACGTTGGAGGAAAGGTGGGGCAGAAAAACACTCAAGGAAAGCAAAATGTAGTTAAGCTGACAAGCCAGGAGTGGTAAAGTTAAATGCAATTCAGTGTTTGTGCAGCAATTAAGTAGTTGCAGCAGGAATAAACTATGGCAGCATATAAAAAGTGGTGAGATGCAAGGGAAGGTAATATAGCAATGAGGGTGGTCAGAGTCCACCATCATGGCTATATTAGGGTGATACTACTTTTGTAGCAATACAGCATTGCTTCTTTTTTGCTTACTTTGGCTTCAGCAAGTGGCTGTTAAAGTCCTCATACATGAATGCAGAGTGGGCCCACAAGTTCAAAAATCTCAAAAGCAGGAGCCAATGTCCATTGCAATACTCAGTCACAGTCTTCGTGGACATTAGGATGGCATGCTCATGTGACCACCCCAGAATGTAAACAAAGATGTTATACGCAAAGAAGTAATATGATTTTCTCTCCACTAGGTTGGGTTGCTTCCTCCCTCCCCCTTTCCTTTTCCTCAAAACTGGGGCATCTCTGCAGCCCATTCTTCTGGTTTTGTGAGCGCGGCTCTCCTCCAGTCAGTCATCTCTCTGAATTTGATTGGTTGCTGCATTTGCCTGTCCGTCTCCCCTACTCTCTCCCGACTGGGGATAATGTTGTCATTCCGTCCCATTCCTCTCAGCTGGGATACATGGGTTTCCCCTTGTCCCACCTTGGACCTCCCTGGGCCTTTCCCCATAGGTGGACCCGGCTGTGGATAGGTAGACTTTTTTTGAGGACCTGTTCTTGACTCACCTTAGGGCCTTTCGGAAAGTTATTCCAGCTAACCCTCTTGCTTACACCCCTGCTTCTGTTCTTTCTCTCCTCCCTTGGGCTAACCTGGTTTTTGTTTATTCTCTTTTTCCAAGGTGTCTTGGATCTTCTTGTTTCTTCCATTTCTCCTTTTCTTTCTTCATCTACTTTCTGTTCTTTTTTTGTCCTTCTGATTTTTGTTCTGCAACACCCTTTGTCCTCCTGGGAGCTCGCTGTGTCTTTCACATCAGCCCCTTAGGCTGCCCCTGGCAAACCTGAGGAAAAAAACAAGAATGTTAACTATCTATGGGGTATGAGCAGTATTTAAATTATATAATATAGGTATTGGGATGAATGGCGAGGCTCAGTAATCTGTAGCACTGCGGTGTATTATTGTTCTCATCATCAGTCACGTTCCAGTGACCTGAACACTCGGCTTTCTTTCCCCACTTTTTGTCTTACTCACACTCCTGTGTCATTTTCTTCCTCTTCCTTTTCATGCACATGTTGTAAATCTGTTAAGCATGGGGGAATAATATACAATGTTGAATTTGATATGTTCTACATTGTGATTTAGTGGGACATGAATAATTTAATTCCATATTAGTTTCAACCTCATGTCCTTCAGCACTTCAGCAGGTGAGTGTAAAGGCTCTTATATGTATGCATTATGCTTAATTTTTATCTATTCAGGAGGGACATAAACTTCAGCGTCCTCCTTTACCATCTGCACACTGATGCAGTCTTGATATCAAATGTTTTGTCCAAAGTACTTAGTTTCTCTTAACAAGTTAAAAGTAAATTACAAAGATTACCTAGTGCTTTTTGTATTCTGTTTGAACTAATCAGCATCATAATTGATATTAATGTTATATGGTAATATATTAAGTCTAGCTGCTCACTTACTCCCTTCCTTGTCCGGTCCTGTGATCTCATTAATACATTCCTCAAGCCCTTCCTCTCCCGTCTCCTGTTGTTTATTTTTCAAGGATGAATTTCAATACTTGGTTGCAAATCCTTTTCAGTCAATGACTGCCTGAAGTCTGGAACCCATAGACATCACCAGATGCTGGATGCCAGGTGATGCTCTGCCTGGCCTGTACTCAGCCGGCTTTAGTTCCTGCTTCTTCTTGGGGCATTTTGCCTTCAGTTTTGCCTTCAGCAAGTAAAATGCATGTTCAGTTGGATTCAGGTCAGGTGATTGACTTGGCCATTGCAGAACATTCCACTTCTTTGCCTAAAATAGTCTCGGGTTGCTTTCGCAGTATACTTTGGGTCGTTGTCCATCTTCACTGTGAAGCGCCGCCCAATGAGTTTTGAAGCATTTGGCTGAAGATTATATAAGCAGATAATGTAGCAGAATTCATCCTGCTGCTTTTGTCAGCAGTCACATCATCAATAAATACAAGCAACCAGTTCCATTGGTAGCCATTCATGCCCATGCCATAACACTACCTCCCCCATGCTTCACAGGTGAAGTGGTATGCTTGGATCATGAGCAGTTCCTTCCCTTCTCCATACTGTTCTATTCCCATAATTCTGGTAATTATAAGTTGATCTTTGTCTCATCTGTCCATAGGATGTTGTTGCAGAACTGTACAGGGTTCTTTAGATGTTTTTTTCGGCAAACTCTAATCTGGTCTTCCTGTTTTTGGGGCTTACTAATGGTTTACATCTTGTAGTAAATCCTCTGTATTTACTCTGGTGAAGTCTTCTCTTGATTGTTGACTTCGACACAGATACGCTTATGTCCTGGAGGTGTTCTTGATCTGGCCAACTGTTCTGAACGGGTTTTTCTTCACCAGGGAATGCATTCTTCTGTCATCCACCACAGTTGTTTTCCATGGTCTTCCGGAACTCACCAGTTTGTTCTTACTTTTTAAGAATGTACCAAATAGTTCATTTGGCCATACCTAATGTTTTTGCTATCTCTCTGATGGATTTGTTTTGATTTCACAGTCTAATGATGGCTTGCTTCAATGGCAGTAACAGCTGTTTGGACTTCATATCGAGGGTTAACAGCAACAGATTCCAAATGCAAACGCTTGAAATCAAATCTAGACCTTTAATCTGCTCACTTGTAATTAAACTAATGAGGGAATAACACACACCTGGTCATGGAACGGGAGGGCACACATATAAAAAGTGCACACTGTACACCCGATAAGTCCTCATGTTTGAGCTCGTTATTTAATTTCAACTGTGGTAGATGGCTAAAATAATAATAAATGTGTCAAAGTCAAATTAGTTATGGACCTGTTTATTAATATGACTTATGTCATATATTCATATATGAATTTCCTGTATAATTTCCTGTATTGTTATGTGTTCTTATTTGATATATTATTACCTACCATCTTGAATTTTATTTCCTGCTACTTATTTTAAATTTTGCCAGCCATTTTGTGTCATCTCCCACTGTTTGGCTCTGTGTTTGCTCATTGGCTTTTCATATAATATATTGTGTATTTTCACTCAGTGTATATTGTCTCTATACTGATAGGAGCAACCTAAATCAACTATCAGCCGCCCTCTTTATTTACTTTAGACAATGAATAACCTTAGCTACACACTAAAAAAATAAAAACACAAAACTGCAAATGTTTTTTGAACGCATTGTGGTTACAGTTTTTAGCCTATATTAATTAAAAAACCATATAATTGAATTGTGTTTTCATTTAAACACGCAAGGGGTATTATACACTGTTTAATAACAAAACACTTGGATTAGAAAAACAACAGCATTAAAAATGTGAACTGTCTGTTTATATTTTTTACACTGTAGTAAACAGTCCCCGGTTATTCATGTAAGTTGTGTGAAGGACTAATCTTTTTCCTGTGCTGCAAAAATTTCCAGTAAAATCAACAATATTGTTAAAAGAACCTATTTCAACCTATTTTGCAGTTATACGTAATATTTCCTAGCATTGAACATGAGATTGGACATGCAGCCAAAAATAAATTCATAATAATAATTATTTGATAATGGTAATTATTACTATCATCATTATTATTATCATTATAGTGATACAATGCTTCCTGCAAACCTGTTGCACACAATATAGATATTGATTTATAACTAACAGAAGAGACAATTGGAGCATAAAAATTTGCAATAGAGATGGCCTAAAAACAGGTCCCTTTCCCCCTACACTGCATAGATAAAGTTTTAATGGTCCATATATACTATCATTCTCAACTTTAAATTTAGAAGCGAATTTCAATTTTATTTTGTTGGTTTGAAACATGAATGTTCATATCCCAGATCATGATTAATGGCCTATATAGTATATTAAATGTTTGTTTTTATTCTTTAAAGTATATTTTCCTATAGTAAAGCAAATCAAAACTTTAACAGAAAATGTATCATGTTATCATCTTTTATTTTTAGCAATATAATTGCATACACAATGTTGCATGTTTCAGGGGTCTTGTTTGACCTACATATTGCCCACCAGGGGTCCCTGTTTACCTAGTCTCTTACATAGAAGATATGCAAATATGTGTGCAAAATGCAGATTATAATTATTATTTACAATCTAAATAGTTGAGGTTTTCCTCTGTAAGACTTCTTTATAACCAATGTAATGGGCATAAAATTACTATTATGCTTAATTTCGTTGTTATTTTTCTGGATTTTTTAATAGCATATTTGCTCTGAAAATTGTTATATATCATATATTATAAAAAAATATTTTAATACACATTAACAAAAATAAGCTGCATTAAATTATTAACTTTGGAAATAATATATTTGTGATTCATGTCACTTTCTAAAATGATGAAGTCTCATTTATAAGCATATATTTAAAGTATTAAATACTCATCTTAGAATAGTCTAATGAGCATTAGCATTGCTGCAATATTACTATCCATATTCAAGTACTAAAGTTGATACATAAAATAAATTACGATACCTCTAAGCAGCAGCAAATAAGAAGTGCATGGGTCAGAATACAAATGCAATATAATAATATAGCACAACATTGATTTGTGTTGCTTTCTATAGAATTTTATAGAAAGGTTGGTATGGTGGACTGCGTATTGTATGGTAAGTTTTTGGAAGAAAATATATAGTTAGCGATACAGGTTTGGTAAAAAATTTGTAAGGGTGTGGGTTGTAAATATAAAGAAATTTCATCAAAGCATAGATATTGTCTTGATATTGTTTTATAATGTTGCCTAAGTGACTATAGACACATATAGACAAGTTTGCTCTCCTCCTTAACTTTGCATTTTAGGTGAAGAGAATCGTGAATTTCCTATAATGAACATTACCCCGATTTGCATAATTAAAAACAATTAAAACAGTTGCTTCACAATGTTGCCTTATGCCGCACTTGTGGAATCTGAATTGATGTCTACGTTCTTTATCAGTTTAAAATGGTAGATAAATACAAGTTGATGTTTTAGTACACCAATTCGATTTGTTAAGGAGTTGATTCAAATCAAGTACTGTGTTGAGTCCCTCTGCCCTCTGTTTCTATCAGTGTAAATCCATGCACAATTAAAGCTAGTCATGACTAAAGATTCAAGATTCAGTTCTGATTAATAAAAGCCCAATAATATAACCAGTAATATATCAATAAATCCAACTGAAATAATAATGTTCACAGATAGGTTTCTGGCCTGACAACAGTATTTACAATGAGTTTACACATAGTTACTAACTCGTGAAGCGCGTGGGTACACGTTGGGGCCCCAAACTTGGCGAAATCAGATTTGGTGCCAAATAAACTAACCAGAAAGGACGGGGTCAAATCCAACAGCACAATTAAATTATGGGAAAACCACACCCATTTAGTCTAGATAAATTCCTTCAAATGTCCACAATATAAAAATGCACAAAAAATCGAGAACACCAAACACTTTTTGAACGTATTTTGACGTTTATCAATTAAATGTTAGCAGTGTTTAGCCTGTATTAATTTAAAAAAACACTAAAATGTTTATTTGAACACATGAGGGATTTATATCTGTAACAACTTTGTTCAATAGAAAAACTCTTTAGATGAATATAGGCAGCACACTGATGTTTAATTGATAGGCCTAAACACCAAGGCCTTCAAAAAGTGTTGCAGTTTCGTGTTTTAGATTTTTTTAGATGTTAGTCAATTTATTGTCCGTTTCAAGATGTCAGATAGTACATTGCTGATGGGACAGTTTTATGGTAAGCAAGGATGTATTTATAGTAAATATTAATGCGCATAGCCACAGGAAACTTGTATACGTGGAAGGGCGTCTCACACAGGTCTTTATAATCTACACTGGTTGAAAATTATGATCTGCAGTGCCTGGTTTGGAGTTAATTGTGTAATTGTATAGGCTATTTAATATAATCATAGGCCTAATGATATTGTTTATTTATAGTGCGCTCTTCAGATATATGTAATATTGAGAAGGGAGATAATCATAATGTTGAAATAATATCCATTGGCTTATCCTCTTCTTCAGCTCCATTATACCATATTCTAAAAGCATGCACAGCTGTTCAGAAAAAAAACATTTACGTCTACAGCCATCAAGGCAGAAAATAATTTGGGGTGAAACCCTAAATGCATGCAAGGATCGAGGTACTTGTGTCATACACCTCTAAACCAAAACTTGTTGCAACCAGACTCTTCAAGCTAATGTCACCCCACATTTTGTAGATTATGTCCTTATATGACTAAAATGTAAATTTAATCTATATCCAAGTATGTGCATTCTTTAGTGCATGTATTTTATTACAGAGGAACCATGATATTATTAATAACTATTGTAAGTAACTCAATGTGCAGACATGCAAAACCATAGTAAAGTCATGCAAAGTCTTAGTACTTGCCCTTTAGAAAAGAAGCCCTTAGGGAGATGGTCTTATAGGCTTGGTCACACCTTATTTCTGCCAGCAACTTCTACAATAATATACATAGCACTCAAGTGGCAAGACCCTCATTTAAGGCCTGATTACAATTCATACCACACAAAGACTTCAATCACCCATTTATTCCACAAAGATGGTCAATGTTTGAATTAGGGGCCAGATTTGATCAAATTTCTGCAAATTACAAACTTATTTCTGTTAAGTAGTGCAGTTTAGCTCAGACCCTATAAGAAGGATACATACGACTGCAATATGGTTAGCAATAAAACTACAATGAAAACTAAAACTGAAAATCAATAGGAAAAATGGGCAAGTTCTCAGTAGCTCACACAGTAAAATTGGATCATAAACATGCATATTAAACCAAAACGGAGCTGCATAGCAAGAGACTTTTCTGCTCGGGAAACTTTTTACAGAAAATCAGAATGACCTAATGATTAGTGTCAATGGCAATTCCCATACACAACTCTACACCACAATGTGTGTATAACTTTAAAGTACAAAACGTAGTCACGTCAAGCAATAATAATTATTATTTGCCTTGTGTTCCCATCACCACCCTCAAGTGATAGCCTTCCAAAATGTCAGGATTAGAAGTGCAATCTTACTAAAATACATTTACAAATACAGCCTAAATAATGTCATTGAGAGGAAGGGAAATCAATGAAGCTTCAAATTAATGTAATTAGGACCTTCACTGGTTTTAAATGTCTTGTTTTAAGTCCATAACTGAGGACTTGGTGTTCTTTTCTGTTGTAACTTGGTGCAGGTCCTTCATGTCTTCATCAAGTCGTTTATTGCCGTTGGCATTCTCTGATTTTGAGCATCGTTTAAAGAAAACTAGGAAAACCAGCACTAGGATCATAAGCACTACGCACACTATGATTGCCAGCAGACCCCCAGGTGTCACCGCCGAAGTATCACCCGCCGTGTAGTTTGTGGTTGGAGTAAAGTAATTGATGTACACAGGAGTTGTAAATTCAACGTTCAATTTTCTACATTTGGACTCGTCCACTAGAATGAATCCCTTTTCACAGGAACACAGGAAACCTCCAAAGGTGTTCATACACTGCTGATCACAGGGGCTCATTTCACATTCATCGATGTCCACACAGAACGATCCGTCATCCCTCTCATCAAGAACATATCCGTCCGGACAGTTACATAGTGTGAATGTGTTTGGGTCACACAAAGCATGGCATTCTTCTGTAGGGCAATGAAGTTTACATTTGTGAGGGTCTTTTGCTTGAATGTACCCATCATAACATGAACAGATGTAGCCACCAGGTATATTGTCGCATTCCTGTTCGCAAACAGAAAGGCGGCATTCATCAATGTCCATGCAATTACCATTAGTCTTTTCATAACCAGAAGGACAAGTGCACTTAAAACTTCCTGGTGTATTAACACAGACCATGCCTATACAAAGTCTATTATCAGCACATTCATTTATGTCCCTGCATGCTTTTTTATCCTCTCTCAACTCATATCCAGCGCTGCATAGGCAGCCCTCTCCTGGATGGCAAATATCCTGACATTCTGCCTGCAAACAGGGGTCATTTAAATTATTGGTACAACTTACGTTGTTATTCTCAAGTGCCTGGCCTGGCGGACATATACATTGCGTTTTGATTTTGGCTATACACTTATGCTCGCAACCGCCTTCCTTAACCTCACAAGGCCATGGACCCCGTAGCCATTTCACATCAGTTTCACGGATATGTTTAACTCCAGAGGGTATGTGTGTCGCAATGGTTCCTGGAGTTATTGAGCAGAGGGCTTCTCCCTGAGATTCTGAGTCAATTTCGTAGACAACGAACTCGCCGGGCTCCGTCGATAGACGATCAAATTTGCTTCTATATTTGTTCTCACACAGAAAACCATCTATTGCGAGATCGCACGGTATTTCTGTCCACTTAAGGTCACTTGAAATCGACACGCAGTGTGGAGAGCAGACGCTGTTATTGCTTTTCCAGTTGGTGAAGTCCGTGATGTTGTCTCCTGTAGTCCACCGATAACCCTTCATTGCGGACATGTCGGTGCATTTCCCGCTGGTCAGTTTTAATCCAATCCAAAACCGTCCTTTAGTTTTGGCTAATAATTGTCGTATTTCATCGTTGTATTTAGTAGATCGCACTGTCATTAATTGTCCGTTTTTATTTTCACATGATTTAAGTGATTTTTGAAAATCCGCTTTTTCCAGAATTAGACTGAAGCAATCGTCTCCAGCACATGAACAGCTGTACGGCTGATTCCCTTTAACTTGGAACAAAAACGCAAAAGATATAAGAGTTAGAAAAAAAACCTTCATTGTGGTTCAGGTATTGAATCTACTATGGTTATTTTAGAAAATGTAAAAAGTTGAAGTGCAATACCGTTCTTTGGTTATATGCCGCTTTAATGAGTCTCAAAGTTTTCAGTGTCCAAATTCGGTCCCCTGCTCATATAAACAGCCCGCCCCAGCTCTGTGATTTGAGAGTGGGACTTCCTTTTTGAACGTGATCTTGCTTAACCATCTCTGAATGAATTTTCAGACGTGACAATCATTACCCAACATTAATAGTAGCATAAGCAAGAATACACGACGTAATCGACTTTATTGTGAATATATGTTATTTTATTTTGAAAGGGGGGGAGGGGGGGCAATTTAAATGTTTTATAACAATATTTTGTCGTAATTAGTATTTTGATGTAAAATTAAATTAAGTTTATTTTAACTACCGGTCTATTAGGCTATGTAATTTTTTTTGTACAAAAAGCACACCCAATGTAAAATCAAACAATTTGAAATATATTTTGTTACAGATATTTTATTCAGTGCTATCTGGATATCAAAAATATATATACACTATATGGACTAAAGTATTGGGACACCTACACGTTACACCTACAGGAGCTTTTATGACATCCCATTCTAAATCTATAGGCATTAATGTTGAGTTGGTCCCCCCTTTTAGCCCATTCTTCCAAAAGAGCATTAGTGAGATCAGACACTTATGTTGGACGAGAGGGCCTGGCTCGTAATCTCCGTTCTTCCCAAAGGTGTTCAATAGGGTTGAGGTCAGGGTTCTGTGCGGGCCAGTCAAGTTCTTCCACACCAAACTTATTCAACCAGGCCTTTATGGACCTTGCACAGTTATTCTGGAACAGAAAAGGGCTTTCCCCAAACATTTTCCACAAAGTTGGAAGCATAGAATTTTCCAAAATGTCTTGGTAAGCTGAGGCATTAACATTTCCCTTCAGTAGAACTAAGGGGCCTAGGCAAACCCCAGAAAAACAACCCCATTGTACTAGCATTATCCCTCTTCCACCAAACTTTACAGTTGGCACAGTGCAGTCAGACAGGAAACGTTTTCTAGGAATTTGTCAAACCCAGACTCGTCCATCAGACTGCCAGAGAAGCGTGATTCGTCACTCCACAGAACACGTTTACACTGCTCCAGAGTTCAGTGGCGGCATGCTTTACACCACTCTATCCAACGCTTGGCATTGTGCTTGGTGATGTAAGGCTTGCATACAGCTTCTCGACCATGGAATCCCATGCCATGAAACTCTTGGCGACCAGTTTTTGTGCTGATGTTAATGCCAGAGGAGGTTTGGAACTCTGCAGTTATTGAGCCAGCAGAGCGTTGGCGACTTTTACCCACATTATGCACCTCAGCACTCTGCGACCCCGCTCTGTAACTTTACGTGGTCTGCCACTTTGTGGCTCAGTTGCTGTGGTTTCTAAATGCTTCCACTTTGCAGTAATACCACTTACAGTTGATTGTGGAATATCTAGGCAGGACGGAATTTCACGAACTGACTTGTTGCACCGGTAACATCCTATTACAGTATTCTCTCACAAATGTTTGTTAAGGCAGACTGCATGGCTAGGTGCTTGATTTTATACACCTGTGGCAATGGGACTGAATGAAACACCTGAAATCAATGATTAAGAGGCGCGACCCAATACTTTTGTCCATATAATGTATACTTTTTGGTATTTAATTAAATAATCACAAAACTGTTCTGTGCATTAGCAGACGTATATTTTTAGTTCTTATAACCCTCAGATTTTGGAAGTAAATTCTATTGCTATCAGTTAAAACGCGTGAGATGCTCAGAGGAATGACACGCCATTATCAACTGTCATGGAGCTAGGAATGTTTAAGAGGTGACTTTACTGCTAGGAGTGCACATAACATAAATGTATTTACATTATCCAACATAACTCTTGTAGCTGGTGGATTCTCTTATGCTATGGTCTATGAATAAAAAACTGATTAAAGGTGTTACCTAGAAAGGTTTGTGATCTATATTTTAGCTTTATTCAGTTTATTTGGCCACACTTGGTATTAATTAGGCTTTTTACCTATTACGCCTCATTTAAACAAGCGCTGTTTCAGAAAGAACATACACGGTTTTAGGAAATGTTTGATCACAAAATAAGCCATGTGAGGATGAAATTAAGCATAAAAATATAAATAGTTAAACAGTCCACAAAGCAGTCCAGTCTCGGCCTTTTCGCAATTCTGGAACAAGTACAACAAACGACAAAACAAGCGCAGCAATTAGCAATGAAAGTAAATATTTTGCATGGAGATCATGACGACTCAGCTGTGGTCACATGGTCACGTCATGATTCCACGTGTCTCGCTTGCGCATGCCTTATTGAATGTGACATCTCAAATGTCTGCAGCCCCTGGAACTCGCATTACGAGAAATAAGAAACAGAACACGACAATGTCAATGGGCGAATTTTCCAGTGACTTAAAAAAACAACTAAGTTATGACAATGCATGTTGTTAACTGTAACGCAACTGTAAAGTTTTTTTCTCTGTTATAACTCGTGTCATCGTTTTACACGATGTGTTTATGTTTAAATGCGCTACTTGTACAATATAATAAAACAAATAAAACTAGCTTGAATTGTTTTTTATTGACAATGCAGTTGTTTGACATGTTAACTTACGTTATGTATATTTTATGATGTTATTCAAAGCATCTGAGGCCCGCATTTATGTCGAGTTTGCCACATGCGGAGGCTAATGTCCGTGTCGAGTTTGTCACATGCGGAGGCTAATGTGTCAGATTTGAAACAGTGTACTGTAATACACATTTCAAGCTACAACTTGATCTGCTCGTGAAACACTAGAAAATTCCAACACTCGTACAATACCGGCCTAACAATACCGTTTTAATGAAAGCATTTAAGGCTGACCCACAACTGACAAATTACTTGTAAAATCATTGAATCCGACTCCCTAAAAAATTGTGTCCACACCAATGTTCAAACTAAACCGACGCCCTTGACAGAACCCGATATTTTAATAAATTATTTTATTAATTTCCAGTTTCTTGCAGTTGAACATTTAAGGGGTATTTTAGTTAGGGAGCCATTTCGGTGTGAAGTCTTTCAAAAGCTGTGTATCTGTATTTACTATATTCATTAATAGTGTAATAGAGAGGTGGTTAAGGTGACAGGTTTCCAGTCCCATCCAGTCCTGTCGTGTCCTTGAGCAAGGTACTTAACTTGAATTGCTTCTGTGAAATATCCAGCTGTATAAGTGGATGAATGTAGAACTTGTAAGCGTGTGTAAAGTTGCTATCTAAAAAACTAAAATTAAATGTGACTACACCAAAAAGCAACTGTCATCTCTGTTACTAGTAATAGCTCAGTAGGTGGGGATGTCAGGGATTCAGCCGGTAGCTCTGCTTCCACTTAATCTTTCCCTGTTTTCTTTGTTTCTGTTCATGGATCCTGTGGTTGTTTTTCCAGATATGCTCCAGTCCAGTTTTTCCCCTTCGGCTCCTACTACAGCATCACACCTGTCTTGATTTACTGTTAGTTAGTTTGTATAGTTAAGTGACTCTGTTCTGTATGCTTTGCTAGTTCCTTCCTGCATTCTTTATCCTCGCCTATTTAGTTCCTGACCACACCCTGCTTGGTTTTGGATTTCCTGATTGTCTACCCTTTTGTACCTCTGCCAGTTCAGATCTGGTCAGTAAACCATTTTTGCTACCTTCTGTTCTGTCTCTGCGATCTGCTTTTGAAGGGGATGACAGGGGATGTTTGCACTAAGGAGACTGGGCTGGGTGGAGTATGAAAAATTGAAAGGAAGGAAGGGTATGTTTCATTCTCTGTTAACAATTTGGAGTTGGTTTAATCTTAGACTGCTTCTTTGTACATGGTGACTAATGGTGTGAAATATTCTACATTTGGCTGTTCTGGCTAGCTAGCTTCCGATAAGAATATCTATTGTTATTTTGCCTGTTAACAATTTCCATGTATTTTCTCAAGATCACCAGATGATTACGTTGTGATTAAAAAAAAATTTTTATTCCAGTTTGCCCTAATCTTTTTATTGTTTCATCTGCAGACTGCAGAGAGATGGTTCTTTTTTTGCTCAGTGTTGTGCTAATGAAAACATGGAGAAGACTGGCATTCCTTCAAGTAATTGCTGATGAACCAGACTGTAAGAAATCCAATCTGTGAAATAATCCATCCAACCTTATCTAGAAAGGATAACATTTATATAATATTTTTAAACATGGCATGAATTTTAAACAGGTTTAGGTACCCCAAAAATATATCATTTTAAAACCGTAAATGTCATAATACTTAAGAAACAACATGTATTGAAAGTGATAAGATCATACTTTGTGTCCAAGTGTCAGAAACCACCTTAATTTAAGAATATGTAATATTCAGCACCTTAGTACAATAAGTGAAAATTAGACTTGGTCAGTGGCATCAACCAACATTTATTCAGACCAACTCCTGTTTATGAGCAGGCTGACTCATTGAGGTAGGTAATCCTATCCAGCATCATAAGTACGTAAGTTTTATGAAGAGAACCAATTATTTGATCAAACAGTTTTATTAAAATGTATTTTAAAAAGGAATTTCCAACATTTAAAATTAAGTTATTAAAAAATTAAGTATCTGCACTGCAGAAATGATGCAGAATGTTTACAAAATGTGAACTTTGTGCTCCTCAGAGAAAAAAGAAATGTTACAGTAATTATTCCTTCACCTTCCTGTGTAGCCCCATCTGTTCTTCTGGTTTCTTATCATAGCTGCCATATGGTCACTGACAAGGCCCTGTTTAGTACAATTGGAAGATTTTCTGAAATCGTGTCACAAGCCTTTAAAATGTATTTGGAATTTAAAATTTAAAATGTTATTAGCACTACAAAATAAAATAGACCACACAATATGTTGCTATGTAGTCAAATGTTGAGGTTAAATATCTAAAAAGTAATATTTTAACAAACAAACAAACAAATGCTTTTAGATAAAAATGTCGAAGGAGGGCTGGGGCGTAGCAATAATACCTCTCAGGACTGATGTATTAAAATACAAAGAAGCATCAGACAATTTAATCTTTATTTTTAATCTTTATTTTTATTTTCACCAGTTACCTTGTGTTGAATTCATGGTTAACACTCAATTAGTTAATTAATGGTTAATGATATCCGTGATATTTGTACAGTATAGTTGAGGTTGACAGGTTGTCATGTTAGAAACTGCTTATATTCACCTGATCCTAAATTATGTAAATTACACTCAACCACGGGAAATAGGGACAATATGTCTGCTTTTGATTGACTGTTTGACACTGTTCTTACCCTGACAAATTATAAACAAAATTATTATCAGTTAAACAGTAAAACCAGGAATGATCTTACAAAAACTAAAGGAGGAGTGAATTTCAATGAAACAATGGATTCACTGATCACAAAGTCATTGGCAAAGGAAAGTTGTTAACATCCTGACCCTAGCCTTCAGAGGAAATGAGTAATTCTCATCAGTAATGGTCATATATCAGATATAAATATATTTCTTGTTTACTATTAATTCCAACTAGAATAAGACGACGACGAATAGTAGTGGACCAAATGGCATCAGCTTATCTTTCTGAGATTTCACATCAAATAAACAGAATTAGACTAAGTCTATGGCAAACTCACTTTGAACACCTGCTATTTAATAGCATTATAATAGTATATTAGTATTGTTAAATATAGATTTTTTTGTGCACGTTGTACAGCCTTAACGTACAAAAATTAATTTAATGTGTGGAACGTCTGTTGACATTTTGCACACTAGAAAATCTGCAATTCCTGCTTCCTGCTTTATATGCTGTTGTCTGGCCACTTGCCAACGTGACATTATTATTTACCTTAGTACTTTCCAATCATGTGTCCCACCCTTTAACCATTGTATTACTTTTTCATGTCACCTCGCAAATCATAGTTATGTTTTTGTAAGTTTGCCATAAGCAAAGAGACATTAAGTATGATGATTTTTATACTTTGATAACTGGCATTTTTAGCATGCTCTCATTCTCTTACTGCCAAAAGATGGCATTGTGCCCAATCACTTCCTATCTCAGGACCAGATGACGCCCTCAGCCCTGAAGGCTTGCATCAGAAAAGGTCAGATTGGCATCAATGGTATTGCTCTTAATCTCGTAAAGACTTTAAAGTTTAAAATACAGGCAACATTTTGTTATAGTTTTGTTTTTCTTATTATTTTACATAATATAATAGAAATAAAAAGGTGCATGTCTGCATGTTCACAAATCACATTAATGTTAAATATGGCTGAGTTTCGTTGGTGTTCTTGTGAGAAAGAGCCAGGACTCTCCCCATCTTGAAGATTTTCTCTCTGGAAGTTTGGCACTGTAACAGGAATATTATGGCCTTGGCATGAACTCTGCCATTAGAACAAACAGTTCCACTCCTCCTCACTCTTTTATGCAGCTCAACGTCTTGTAGTCCAAACAGATATTATTCAGTGTCAAGAATCGTAACTCCACACAAAGGTTGTCACAAAGGCTGTTCCATTAATTTTCCTAAGAGAAAACATACTGAACAGAAACAATACATTAAAAAAAAAACCTACAACTTATAACATGTTCTGAGTGTTCTAAATGTCTCATGTGAGCGCATCCTCTGTTGGAAGGTTCACAGCCTTTGTACAGGGTACTGCTACATGAAATGTACTTCTTTGGATAGAAGGCTGTGGGTTTAGATGAGAATTCTCGGTTTGAATACACTGTTCTGCTAAGCTGGGCGTGGATCAAGTGTCTGAGTTGACCAAACTATCCTTCAGGCATAATTTTTACTGGAAAGATTAATTTGATTTGAATTTTCTCTGTCTTGCTAAGATCTTTTATACTATATGGTTTATTTTTCGCATTTAATTAAACAAATTTAGTTTATGCAAGATACTTAAAGTACTTCCAATGACTTAGGCAGCGCTTTTTCTAACTACTGACATATAGGTCAAAGCTGAATTGTTATTATTTTGATAGTAATTTTATTATATATATATATATATATATATATATATATATAAAAATCCTAACAATAAAGTAGGGGAACAGACTTTTCTTCGAGTAACATCAAATACTGGGATACAGAATAATGTTGCTGGCGTGTATGGTATGCTTTTAAAAAATTCTACTTCTGTTGTCTATTCACTTTATTTTTATCACCATACATCAACTTTCTAATGTTTTCCCCATTTCACAACAAGTCCTACTGTTGAAATGATCTTTGTATTGATGTGAAGAGTTTGAATAGTTTTACTGTGGCAACCACTGGGCGTGCGAGTAGTGCTGCACGTGCAGAGCGACGGGAATTCCCACAAGAAAGGATCTGGACCGTTCGTCTTTCGTGTGCGTTTCTTTTATTCGGCACCCTCGTGCCGTAAAATGAAATGAAAAGAAACCTCCCGGTTTGGGGCAGAAAAGGGGGGGAAAAAGAGCACAAATGAAATTCTTCCAGGTTCGGGGCAGAAAAATGTAATAGCAGGCACAACTGAAATTTTCCTCCCAGTTCGGGGTTGCACAATTAGTCGCCGCTACGGTCGGCGTCTTGTCTTCCTCGGTCGGGGAAGACTTCGGGGCTTCACTCGGGTACGTCCTCTGGCTAGAGCTGCAAGACAGCGCAACCTTTGTTCCCGATCGGCATTTTTTTTTTTAACTTCCGCCAGGTCCTCACCTCCCTTCCCTGGTGTCTGCCGGCTTTTGTCCTTTCCCTCCTTAATCCGCGGATACACGTCAGCTCTGCCGGTGATTGTTGGGGAGGGAACGTACCGCCCCTCAAGAACCTGCCCCCGGGCTTGGTGGGGGAGCGGCTTCTGCCGCCCGTAAGCCCCGGGGTTGCCACGTTAAACATGCTGTAAATTCAGAGAGTCTACTTTTAGCCATTTTATATGTTAACATTTGGCAAAATATTATCTATTTTCTGAAAGTTATTATGATTTCTGGAATAACCCCAAAGAGGACATTCAGCAGGTCCTTGATTAATTTTTTATGCATTTACATTTTTTTCTCTAGTATTCCAAACCTAGGCTAGTCGTACTTTACATAATCGTATTTAATTGCCTTTTCTTTTCATAATATTATGATAATATATTTTTATATATTATCATTTATTTAATATATAATATATATAATAAACAAAATAAGAAACAAGATGAGACCAAGAGCAATCATATTCTGGCCTTCGATATTTTAAATTACCATTTTGCTGCTTCTGACTTTATGCACTGGTTGTCACATCTACGCCTTACACTTCCTCAGTCTGCTACCAGAGATCAATATCCCCTGAGTACTAATTGCTTCACCCTTCCTCAGCGTGAGGTCCTATTATTCAATTAACATTCCACAAACACCATGTGCATTTTGTTCGTCCTGTCCTCTCCTCATTGGTTTAGAATATCCAATACTGGTATCCTGTGTCCCTCTCTGCTGCATATAAACCCCTCAGTGACTTCCACTCGATGCTCAGTCTTATATATCGTGCCATAGCATTTTGGAATGTGGTGACTAGGGTTTCCCCTATCATTGACCCTTGTGCCTACTTCATTGACTATTGCATCTTAGATTGCCCTCAGTGTTTGCCCATATATCGACCCTTTGCCTACCTCATTAACTATGATTCACAGACTTCCTTGGACACTCCTGTTTGCTAGCTTCGACCCCTACCTTTTTCCAGGTTTTGTGCACCTCTGCAATTGGATTCCTCTTCCCTGTCAGTTGCCCTGTGACGCTGGTCATCTATATGGTTGCATTTATGTGATTATTATGTTGGTTACCTCCTAGGGCTCCTGTTTCCTCAAAAATCGTCCCTGTGTGAGTGGTGATCCCGGTTTCTGTATGTCCCTTGCCCTGTGATGAACTGGTGTCTGGTCCAGGGCGTTTTCTGCCTTGTCCCCGATGCCTGCCAGATTAGGCTCTGTCACCCCACTGTTCATTCTCTTCCTCCCGAGAAACGGACTTCCTCAACTCTTATCTGCCTTCATCATGGCAGAGCAATTATTGACCAGAGCAAGGTCACTTCTCAAGGTGGTGGGGAAGTCAAGCACGGTCCATCTTCAGGAATCAGCCACCTTGACTCCTCCGAACAGGAAGGAAGGAACCATGGCCCTATTGACTGTGGATGAATGGCCCAACACACTCGAGACTGCTTGTCTAGTTTCTCTGCTTTTCATTCCCAGCTTCTTCCTCCTATGTGCTTCCTCCCGTTCTGACATCAGCCGAGAGGCCTAGCCCTTGTGATGAGACGTGCAATCTCTCACAGGTAAACTTTTGTCTAGTTGGCTGTGGGCTGCGTCCCTGTCACTGGGCTAACAACTCACTTTAGACAGCCACTGATGATAGAAAACAAACGTTTCAGTGAAAAACTAACAGGAGAAAGCCTGTGAAGAACCAGCTAGCAACTATTCAGAGTTCTCTCAGCACCATCAAAAGAAAGCATACTGCCACATGACCACTCTGTCAAAAAATATTATACTGTACTTGATATATGATACTGCCATCTCTTTATAACTATGTATAATTGTAAATAAATGTTTGATAACACAATGTGTAACACTAATTATTCAAATATGCGTTCTACTGAACTAAAACAAACTCAAATTAGTTTTTCCTCCTAGATTCTTCCAAAGCTTAAAGAATGCTCTGAGCAGAGTGACCAGGATAATCGAAGGATGATAAATGATGGCCCCCCAGAAACAAATCATGAGGGATCACTGGTTTTAGAAAGAAAACCTTTTCCCATGCACAGTATAGACCAAATCAGAGTGACGTCACAGCCCAAGCAAACTTAGTTCTACATAGAAAAATGTTTCCAGTTTCCATTTGTTGACAAATTTTTCGAACACCTCGATCATTGCTAATAATGCATATGTTTGATAATACCATACTTTTTTATTCAAACATAACCCCCATTATGGAACGTGCTACTCTTAAATGACTCTGCAAACAATCCATCTTTTGTGTATGTTACACTGTTGTTAATTGTTCCTGTACATCCTACATAATGATAATGCTAATTCTTAGCCTAAACTAAGAAATTTGTCATAAAAAAGTTATGGCAATACTTGTTTTACAGAGTTTTTAACAGAGCTGGATTGCCAGTGTCTAGAAGGTTCCCCTTGCTCTGAATATCCTGAATCCTGAAATCATCCCACACTTAACAGCCTCACTGAACTCCTCACTGGTTGCATCCCAACTTCATTCAAGCAGGCCAGAGTCATATCACTGCTTAAAAAACCATCACCGGACTCCACTGTACTGAATAACCACAGACCAGTCTCTCTGCTTCCCTTGCCATCCAAAACCCCGGAACGAGCTCAAAATTCCAACTCACTTCCTCTCTAACTTTTTCCTTTCACAGAATGAACTCCTTCAAAGCCAAAAATTCAACTGAGAAAGCCCTCCCCTCCATTAGCAAAGCCACAGGAGTGCCCCGGGGCTCAGAATTGGGCCCCCTCCTCTTCGCTTTAAAAAAGAAATCCCCATGCAAAATAATCTCTGCTCATGGGTTTATACGCTGATGACACTCAATTTTTGCATCACCTCCAACCTTCAGGATGTCTCTGCTTGGATGTCTATAACAACTATACCTCCCGGCCAAACAAACTCCATTCCAGGATGTCTGCATCTCAGTGGGCAGCACCGCAGTCACTAAAAGCCATACAGTCAAGAATCTTAGCGTCACCCTTGACCACAATCTGTCCTTCAAGAACCATATCACTTCAGTGGCTCAATCCATCAGGTTTGTCCTTAGTAACATCAGGAGGATCTGCCCATTCCAAGAGCAACACAGCTCTTGGTCCAGGCACTGGTGATCCACTGCCTAGACCACTGCAATTCATGCTTATATGGCCTGCCAGCCTCCTTGACCTCTTCAACTTATTCAAAACGCTGCTGTCCAGCTGGTCTTCCAACAAATAGAAGTTCATGAAACTCCACTGGCTCCCTGCAGCTCGGATTCGCCACAAGATCCTCAGCATGCTCATCTAATCTTCTAGACCCTTGCAATCTGCCACATCTGGAAGCCTGGTGGTTCCATCTCCACAGAATCAAACATAAACTGATTGATAATCCTTTGAATTTGTTCTTGGTCGTGATTATCTTGCTTGTTTGTAATCGTTTTGCATGTTATCTCCTTTGTCGCACTTGTCTTGCAGTAGTTCTCAATAGGGAGTGATAGCTCAGTATTTGTTATTGCACGTTAATCCCTAAACATTAGCACTTTTGTACATTGCTATGGATAAGAGTGTCTGCTAAATGAGTAAGATGTAAATGTAAATAAATTTGATAATTTATGCCATTGAGAGACAACCATCATTCTTACAAGCAAATATTCACTCAAGTTTTGGCATCAAAAAATGTGGCCATAGTAATTTTTGTTATTGTCATTGTAATTCATAAACGCATGGAAGAAGAGTTAGTCACATTCTTCTCTTGACGGATGGCGGAGGTGAAGCCTCTCTGGAGGGGCTAAATGACCCTTGAGATTTATCATGTGCACTTTTCAATTAAACAATTAATTACAGAGTACAGTGGTGTATATTGTGACTGTTCTCACAGTATATCAAAATATTCTATAAATATAAAAAAATTTCTAGTGGCAGTCTCTGTTCAGTACAATTTCTGTCCATGACTTGCACAATGTATCCAGAGGGACTTTTCCCTAGAAAAAAAAAGCTAGAAAATTGTCATGTTAAAAGCCTGGAAAATCTACTACCATCAATGACCTCTGCCCTTAAAAACATAACAAAGCAATAAAAGACAGTACCTCCTGGGGATGGTGGTTTTGGCATGTCCCTGGTCAGGGGACTTTCAGGTCAGTGAGAGAACTGATGAAAGTTGTCTTACAGTGGCTTATTTTATTTAAGGAAGGAACCTTATGCTGTAAGTGTTTTTGTAAAACTTACATAGAATTAAAAATAATTTATTATATCTTAAATTATTTTCTCTGGCAGAAATGATTAAATCTCCTAGATGCAAGTGACAACGTCTTGATCTGGTTAAAAAATGTATTTGCAGTTTCAACAGTTCTGGTTTGCTCTAAATCTTCAGAAGTTTAAAGAGAAATAGATTTACGATCTGTTACTGAAATGAGGAAATGACAGCTTTTTGGAACAATGTTAAGGTGGAGATCGGCTCCAGAAACGCTACCAAGCCTACTACAGTCTAAAGCCAAGTTTTGTCTTTCTTCCTGCTATGAAATCATAAGATGTAGTGTTTAGTTCCTAGACTTTAATAATAAAACCCAACAGGCTTGGCCATGCTTGGCTGCTGATATTGAGGTCTGGAATAATAAAGATAGACAGAACACTCATAAGAATGTGTAATAAGGATGATTTGGCTACACCCAAGTATTATCGTCATCATAGACGACAATGTTGTCTTTATTACATCAGCAGAGGAGTCATAGGATACATTTTTTTGCACGGAATGATGACTAAGCTTACTTCACAAACCATGAAACTACTTATAGTATTGTTTGACGTTTTGACTGGGATGACTTATTATTATTAGTTTCTTAGGAAACCTAACCTTTCAAAAAAAAGAAACCCAAATTATTAAAGTAAAGACTGGAGTCCACACATCAGTAGCATTAATTCACTCATCACACATTAACGGTTTCTATAGTAACAAAAAAAAACTCAGTTGCTTATTTGTTTATCAACATTATCACTATAGAATTAATTCTATATTACTGATGGATGTTTCATAGCTATCATCTGCCAACAAAAAACATATGGTGATTTTCAGTGATAGCACCGTGTTGCATGTGTGGGAAAGGCATATCTAGACATCAGGTTACATCCAGGTGTGTATCTGCAGTGGACCATGGCCAAGAACTGCCATCAGTGGTGTGAGATTGGATCGCAAAACAAAGGAAGATTTGTCAGAAAACGTAATACAAAAAAAAGTAAAACGTTTTACAAATCAGACTGCAACTCTAGAGGATTTCATCTTTCCTTTGGGAATGCAATATGTCAAGACGTCACAGTCCCCCGAATTCCTTTTCATGCTTTCCTTTCCAGCATAATAGACTGTTGGTTAGTTTTGTTAAGGGAATGTGGATGGCTGGGGAATTTGGCAGGTGGAGTGACAACTCTAAGAACTGTTGTTTTCTTGTTATAGCCAGTTTTGTGTGTTAGTTTTAATACATTTTTTTTAAAATTAATAAATATGTGTTGGTTTGCCACGCCTCTGTGTTTCGCATTCCCTTATTTGATCACTCGCCACCCTGACAATCCTATTACCAATATTTAAAAATATAATTGTCATTGACATTGTGATTTTGGTCATATCCTGTTGTGAAACAATACCCACTCATCCTGCCATATGACGTATACTGGCAAATGCAATTTTTTCTGGATAAGCCAATCCAGATGGTCCCGTCTGGGCTCTCTTGGGAAGACCCTGTAGTGTGACCACGCAGGCAGTCATTTATCAAAAAAACTTGGATGAGCTGGTTTCAAAGTAAATAGTGCATTTTAAATAAATGCAAGTTTAAATAAATACTTTCTTGTTCAATATTATTATTAGTAAAGGCCATTAATCTCCCTAGTAGGCGTCTGCTCTTCTTCTCCAGTTCAGCCTTTTCCCCTTGCCATTGCTAAGACCTGTAAAGCCCTGTGCTTGGAGCTTTGCTGAAGACATCACTCATTTCAGTCAGGAGGAAATTCACGTTTTGTACTACCATGTTCCAGTTATTGCATCAGGAAAAACCGTCTGTTTTACAAATTCACAGTTCAGTATCCTTACTGCATAATGAGACTATACATGGGTACAGGCTTTAGAAAATTTGTTGGTGGACACCTAGGGACCTTAAAAGCTTGCTATTGTAAGCAAATGTCAGCAGTCTGTCTTTGCCTTTGAAAGCAGTCCATTGATCATTAACCGTTTGACTATTATAAGCTAATGGCAAACTCCTTTTGATTTATTGTCAGAGATCTTGAACAGGTTATATAAACCTTTTTTCTCAAATACATAAATTGACGAGGCTTTTCTGGTTTAATTGTCAAGACGTCACAGGGAGGAAATCACAATGTCCCTTGGAAAGGAACAAACTAAGCAAGCTGTCTAGTATCAAGGGTGGGTTCACTTTATAACCATTCTCTATTCTTCTTAGTTGACATTTCCTATCTTGTCCCCTTTGAGCTGCATATCAGTTTACAGTCTTACTAATCCATGGTTTCTGAATGCAGTTTGTTTATCCACTCAAGACGACTGTCATACCATTCAGGATAAATTTCAGTGGTCATTCATTTTCTCTGGTCGTCAGCACGGCAAACCACTGGGTTTGAGCTGACCGAGACTGGCCCTTTCGTGTTTCCTCCATTTTGACTAGCCTAAAATGATAACGTATGTATTAGATAGTGGATGGATAGCCCCTGGACTGTTCTCTCCATTCTCCCTGCTTCTCTAATGCCACTTCGGGCGTTCTCTTTTTGGCCTTCACATTGCACCATTCTGTTCTCTCACTTAACCATGCAGGCATACTTTTCCATTACACTTGAACTTGTAATTATAGTAAACAGCAAAGAAAATATGTGATGGTTAACTGAAATCAGCAACCTATCAACATGCAGTGCCAGAACGCTTATAAGAGCAAACTACAAGAAAATATTTCAGCCAGCCATTTTCCCACATTCAGTGTTTGTGTGCCGTTGCTCGTTTTGGAAGTGTTTTAAGGAAAATGGATTGTGATAAGACACAGGGTTGTTCAGTATCTGAAGTCCTGGCTCTATTTGGTGGGGCACTTCTATAAAAACAAAAACTTGTAAGGAGTATTCAAAACCAAAAGCTTTCCAATTTGATAAGTAAACTTGGTTTTCAAGTGAAATAGGAGTATAAACGACCACCATGACAAAACAACACTGGTCCTGAAAAAAAAAATGTTCCAAACCAGTGACGGAATACCAAACGCTCTTTACAGGATAGAACAGGACAAAACCCTGTGCAGAACAGAAACGATACAACGTGACAACGGAAAAAGACCATGTGAAGACTCGATCCTTTGTGCTACCATATTCCAAATATCACGTCACGAGAGACTCACTGACTGTCCAGCATGCTAGATCGTGCCCACGATTGTAATCTGCCCTCCTTCTACATCAGTTCTATTGACCTTCCTCTGCACCATTCTCCTTGGTTTCCTCACATGTGTTCCCCTATTCAGGTCAAAGTTGAAGTCTGTCATTAGCAGTCATTAGGCTGAACTTCAATCTACTCTGTCTTGGGATCTACTCAGATGGAGCAGCATTGATTGCTGCGTCTTTGACACTAATTTTAGTGATAGTTGCAACCTGTGCAGCAGAGGCCTATAAGACCACATTTCAAGGGTCACTATGCCTTTTTTCAGACCAATAAAAAGAATTATCTATGCTTAATTTTTCATGATACAATCAAAACTGCCACTGTGCAATGGAATTTATTTATTTTATAACAAATACAATGAATGCTATTACTAAACTTTCTCCTTGTAGCAGCAGCAATTATATTTTAGCAATGGTAAGGTCTGAATGTTGTATATTGTTTGCTTCTGTTGTTAATTTTCAGTTAAATTTATAACCAACAATAAATTGTGTGCATCAAGTTCATCTCAGTCGCTTGATCCTTACATGATTGGAAAGACTGAAAAAATGTTGGTACCATCACACGTTGGTACCATCACATGTTTTGCATTTGTTTTAATTCAATGAACTGCCTGTTATGAATGCCTCAATTGTACTGCCTTGGTTTAAATAAACACATTCAAGCACATTCTCTGAATCTTCTTACTGAGGCAGAGTTGTGTGCCTTTCCAATGTTATTACAGACATTGATATAATCAACTAACCCCGGGATTAAGTAGCATGAGGGTCAGTGGGGGTAAAATTTGAGGAAACACAACACACTGAGGGATAAATCCTCCTACAACTTTGGTACACTGTCTGCAACATTACCACAGGTGTACTACGGTTATTATATTTGAGTAACATCAACTTCGAAATGACCAAATGAGTACCCAAAAGCCTCCATGCCTTAAGCATAGAACAACTTTTATTAATTCTTGATATTCAAGGCACAATACACTATCGTCTATAAAAACAGGAAAAAAAGTTTGATCAAACGCACGTGAAAATAAACAGACTAGCAGCGTAGCTTTGAAAAAGTTGTAGACAATACTAGTAAATGTGTATTCTTTTATGTGACAAAAAAATTGTTTTTGTCTTAAAATTTTTTTCATGTTTCTTTCCAACCATATGCAGACTTTGTGACTGTCATGCCTAACGCTTAGCTCCATGAAAACAATTTGCTACCATTTTTATCATTGTTGAGAATGATTTTTCATTTGTGTTTACAAATTTTTCCGTTAACTAAAGTAACATATAAAATTTCAATAATAAAATATTGAATTCCATACCGCAATATTTACATATATTTTTCTTAGTTGGGTTACCAGCTGTTATCACCTACTCTAAACTGAAAATTATTTAGTTTAATAACTTCAACGTGTGCATCTGTAAGCCTACTTTTGAGCTACCCTGTATACTACTTTTGCAGCTCTGCAGTATTTTTTTTATTTACTGTAAACAATAACAAAAGGCAAAGTGTTTGCTTGTTTTATGGTCAAGCCAAGGAGAGAACCTTTAGCCTCAAAACCAAAAAGCAAACCCAAGCCCACAGCCAAAGTTCTCTTAAACTACTCTGGGTGACAATGTCTCCAGTGGCATTCAGTGCGAAGGGGATACTGTGAGCAAGAGCAACATTCTCTGACACTCTGCAGTATAAACACTGTTCTCCTGGAAACTTTAGAAGCAGGCATTGATCTCCCCAATTGCCCCTGATTGGAAAAAGCAGAAGATACTTATTTTCTCATTTAAATAAAACTGCTAAGTTAATTTAACAGTTCATTTCTGAAACATTTTGTTAAGCTTGCAAAACCTAAAACTTAGCTTTCCTGTTTATATGGGATTGGTTGAGAACTGAATTTACATTTATTATTTTAAGGTTGAGTAACAGCCCATTTGGGTTTTTACACAGAGCCCCTGGTCTACCTGGAACTCTAACCTTTGCAGCATTCTGCTGCATGTTTTGTCCACACTGCTTGTCTCACAGGAAAAATGGGCATCCTTTCAAACCTGGCATTTCCTTACAAGCCATCTGTTTCCTGTAAGTAAATTCTCCTGTCTCCCGGCTTTGCCCCAACTCCAAAACAATCAAT
Organism: Hiodon tergisus; assembly: GCA_025775045.1. Lineage (NCBI taxonomy): Eukaryota > Metazoa > Chordata > Actinopteri > Hiodontiformes > Hiodontidae > Hiodon > Hiodon tergisus. Next base: position 4,803,567 of record JAOVYW010000093.1, on the reverse strand, counting down.
TTTGTATATTTCTCAAAAACAGACTTATACAATCAATAAATGCCAAGTAATATACATTGAGCACGTCTGATAGGCTTTTCCCATAGAGATTTTGCAGGGTTTAATTATGCAAGCTGGCAACCTGAATTTGCACCATATGATCAATCAGCAAGCACTTGCAAATCAGGATTGAGATAATAACCAGTGTTATTGGCATTAACACTTGTGTTTAAAGAACATGATCCAAATGTAGTCGAGCAGATGTAAATGTCTCACTATTGAAACTTGAACAGCTGGAGTGAAATATGGTGAAACTCAATTGATGAGGCACAGGGGAGGTAATGGGTAAAGGCTGTCCTGGATCTGAAGGGACAGTTGGGAAAGGGCAGTAGGTCTGTCAGGGTAGACGCTTCCTGTCAGCATTGACCTATTTCTTATCACCAGGACCAGCTCCAGTTGTTTTAGGAAATCTTACCCTAGACTGCACGAACTTGCCACACAAACACATGTGTAAGCCACAAATACAAATTAATGTTAATAAAATAACCTAAATAAATGAAAAGCTATGACAAAATAACTTGGTCCTAAACAGTCGTATGAGTTGCCTATGCCCTGTTTGTCACAGGAGTTTCCGATGGGGTAGGGCTTGCATTTCCTTTTTCGTAGAACTGGATTGAGATAGCGGTTTTCCGATCGGTTCTTTTGTGCCACTCTTTCTGAAAATGGTCATTTTAGCAAAGAACTAAATCTGTAATTATTTTCTCATTTTCTCACAAAATTTTAAGAAGTGCTGATTGAAGGAGAAGCACGACCCTCCTTCGAGCACTGCTATCGTGTAGGTGGCCAGGAGGCTCACAGGAGCTGAAAGATATCATGCCATTTTCTCCAACTCAAGCAGCAAATTGTGTGCCGCCAACTCTTATTAACATCACACGTTGCATGTTTTTTATGATAAAATATCAATGTAGAATGACATGACTGTCAAGATGACTGATGTTTAAATAGTGAATCAGCAAGAATTATTATTTTTTAATTTAAGAAAATTTTTTTGAAGCAAAAACAAAGCAAAAACGTAATATGTATACGATACTAAAAAGAAGCTGTCTGTCCATGGATGCCCTTGTTGCTATTAACACAATTTTGTTTCACTTGTACTTGTACCAGATGTACTCACAGCATGCCACAAAGTATGCCACAAAGCAATGGAAAATGGAATAATGAGGAATAGTAATTATTAATTGGGGCCATCTGTACTGCTGGGTCAATTTACCTATTTAAAAAGTGTTCATGTTAACACTACTGTTTGATGTTTTTGGTCTTATTGCCTCCATTTGTCTCCAAGAGGTAGTGTTTGGAAATTCTCAGTGATTTTCATAAAATGTACAATGGAAAAGTTAATGTTAAATTTACATTTAACACAAAGTCAGTAGAGCATATTTTGTTCTTGGTTGGACAAAATTCAGTTGCAAACCCCTAGATACACATATGCTGTATATTTCATTCATTTTCAGGAACTGCTTCATTAAATCCAAGTTCACAGGGCACCAGATTCTAACCTGGCAGAGATAGGTCACAGCGCAGAATACATCCAGGCTGGAGACAAGCACAAACACAGACAAACACTCACACACGGGAACAAATTTGAGATTGCCAGGAAAGAAGTCCAAGTATGAGAGGGTGTGAGCGCAAAAACACATTCTAAGGCAGGAAAACATCTGCTTTCATTTATATCTAGCAGGAGGTTACTGCTATGTGATTGTACTGGTACGCTCCATAGCCTTAGTCCTCTGAACGCGTCAAGTTGCTTGGAAAGAAATTGGTGCTTAGTTGGCAAGAATGTGAAGTAAAGACAACAATATATAAAAGAGTCCACTTCTTTGAGCTTGTGTATCATTATTTTTAGGAACTGATTTATTCATTCTTTTTTGATATCCATTTATTGATAAGTTTTATATGCAATACGAATACTAACAATAGCAGTCTGTTTTGCCTAACAATGTTTGGGAAGGTCATGCAGAATAGCAGTTATGATAAAGCTAATGGTTTTAACTGACTGAGAAAGAATAAAACTCAAAAAAGTACTTGGCAAGGTCGTTTGAAATAGATGATTTAAACCTTGCACAGCACCATTTGCTACATTTTATGACTGTCTGTTTTTTACAAAGTGGGTTGACCTTACTAAAATCTATCAATATGATTAATTGAGCAATAATATGTTTTTAATTTACAAATAACCTTTTGTCTCAAGACACCTGCCCTGAGACTAAATTAAGAACAGCAATGATGCATGTTTCGGCTGATAGAAAGTTCCCTCTGGTTTTACTCTGGATGCTCGTACCCGGCCCTGCAATGAACTGGCATTCTGTCCAGGGTGTATACAGTACATCTCTTCGGTTTCTTAAGTTCAGGCCCTCATGCAGTCCTTCGTATAAATCGCTAATGTGATGATCTGATTGCAACATGAACATCGCATAAACTAGTATTGGGTTAGATTAATAAATCTTCAGTGAAGGAATTCATACAGCAAAGCTCTGAAAAGTCCACAATAAGTATTACTCTAAAGCCAACCTCAGCACAATATTTTGTAACTAATCCTATAGGGGGATTGAAAGCTGCTAGGGGTCTGTGCAAACAACGGGTGAGCTTTGCACTCATAAACAATTGAGCATTCAGGAATGGGACCTCCGCAAAGGAAACATGAGCCTCGGGTTCCCAGAGAAGCTGGAGCCAAGAACCTTGGTCAGGTTGGTGCTCAACCTGAGCCGTAAAAAAAGCTGTTAAATGCGTTAATTCAAAGTTAGCAGTTATAGGCCCTCACCACGTTAGACACCTGCTGCCAGGACAAAAGGTGAATTCTCTGGTAAATTCTATTAATTAAGCATTAATGGGGTTGTGATATAACAAACAAAAGGCATACATGTAATGCCAAAAGTACTTTTCAATTTTATTGGCACCTCTGTGTTCACAACATTTTTTATGTGCAGAAAGTCAGAGAGAAACAGGGCTTGGCCCTTGTATTGTTGTTTTGCTGTTCTGAACTTCAAACAAGAGTTTCTCTGGTATTTTTCCCAGACTAAGTAATTTATAATAAGAAACAGAGAGAAGGAGAAAGAAAAAGTCATATTTATGGCCAGTAACCTAAGCAACACAGGCAGGTTGATATTAAAAATAAATACATTATAAAAACATATATATCTTAGGAGCGCAGTACTTTCGTTTGTCTAAACAGAACCTTGAACACTCTTTGGAGTCAAGTTCTTGCAATGTTTCATGCTAATTGGAAATTAGCTAAAAAAGATTAAACATCAGAGCGCCTTTCTTTTTCCGTCAGTGCTAAGTGTCACGCGGCAATTTGTTGACACTAGAAAGAACCTAAATTCCAGGGAAACGTTTGGGGAAGGTGTCTGATCACTCAGATGAAAACCACATACTATATAAACTTTCATATGGAAATGATTAGGTTTCGCATGGGTATCCCTGAACTTTTGTTTATTGTCACCATAGAAGTATGATTGTAATTCAGGGGTGGGTAATTCCAGTGCCTGTGGCTGGAGTTAAGTCACAATCATAACAGATCATTTACACACACTGTCGTGGATGTTTTTTATCATTCAAATGCCAAACCAAGGTTATGTTTTTTAAATATTTTTCATCTTGCCAAGATGATTCCGCAAATATCTAATGTTCCCGAAAGAAAAGTGGAAGAATATGGTGGTTGTGCTTGTTATGCATTATTGGTGAAAGTAAATATGTATAATAAATTTAACCACTTGATGTATTTGGTTGTAAACAGAGCCACGTCTTTCAATGGATATGTTGTTCATTCTTTATGGAACATATTTTCCACTTGCAATCCAGAGATTTAAAAAACCCATCCAAATTTTGTCCTGCTCTCTATCATCAAAACAAGGACCCCAACAACTACAGCTTGAAAAATGCCCCTACTATCACAGATCAGTATTGTAGCTGTTTCGAAGATAGTTTTATGTTACACAAAGTGCTCATGTTCACTGTGGGGCCGTTACCAGTCTTTCCACTGCCTTTATTCGTTTATCAGAACCTCTCCAGTTTTTTACATTGCTGATGTTTGTGTTTGTTTTCCATGTTCCCCACGAGAGATTTTCTTTACAGTAATATTTTTTCTTGGCCATGGCTCTTTATCATGCAATTGGAGAGATACCACAGGAACCATAAAAAATTAAAACATAACTTTGCTTCACAAAGTAGAAGTAGTAGTGCCTGTCCCATTTTTTCAGCTTGCTTACACATCCTCCTGAACTGCACTCAGTGTGAAAACCAGCAATGGATGCCAGATGGTCAGTTTCAATTTAACATTCCTTTCTGGTCAGTAGTCGCATGGTGTTATTGCATGGGCTACATTAGCTGTATGTTTGCTAAATTTTTGTGCTGTTATGCTAGACGTTTAAGAAAATTAAGCAATGATTAAATACAATTTAATTGTTTAAGTGCTTATACCCGATTTCATTTTTACATGTTTCAATGTTATTACACAAAACAATATAATATAGCAATAAGTATACTAAGTATATAGCAATATGTGGGTTAGAAAAGTTAGTTTAAAGGTTTAGTTTATGACTAAAACGTACAATCAAATTACTAATCAGCATTCAGATTAAGCTCTAAGACTTTTTATTATTGAGCAAATTATTCCATTGAGGATTCGTGATTTGAAAATTTTACGTATAAAGTGAAATTAGTAGAAATTTGATCTGCTTGCAATGAAGACAACATTGCATGGAAACTACTGACTAAACTACAGTAAAACGTGTAATTAATTTAACAGTCCTCAATGTCCTTAGTATATCCTTAAGATTATTGCCACCTAGTGGTGTAACAGAATTTGTCGTTTCCCATTGCACTACTGAGGTTATTTTGTCTCTGTATGCGTTTGTATTTAAGTGGGGGTCTATCTGCAGAAGCTAAAATGACGTTTTCTCCTTTCAAGCACAGCAGACGTTGCATATGTAGGAGGTTAGATTTTGTAACACATAAGACCTTAAAATTAATGGTCATACATGGTTATTTGCACAATTATGAAAAAGATTGTGTGGGGAGATGCCACACATTTATGGGAAAGTAAAACAAATTTTTTCAGAAAAACCTTATGAAAGTTATTTGGCTACTGCTATGATATAGTAAAATATTTATTATTCTGTTGTTTTCATTTTACAAGGTTCAGTTTGGTACCCTAATGATATTTCTGAAGTATTCCCAGTGAAGTACCTTACAACTGATCAAAATTCTGTTGCTGTTTATTTTCCCAGACTGGAAGCATTAGGAGTGAAAACCACAAAAACTAATTTATTCTAAATTAATTTAGATACATAGGGAGGCCAATGTGTTGCTGGAGCAAACAAACTCATAAATGGCTTTCCCATGCTACCAACCACAGACTGCTGTGGTTGGTAGCATGGAGCAAACCACTGAGTTGGAAGCTGTAAAAGGCATGTGTGACTGTAGATTAAAAAGTGGGCCTGGAAACATTTCTGTTGACCTGCCCACCACTAGTAGCTTGCTGAAACTATGTTGACAAAACCCATAAGCCAACATAAAGATGGAATATTTTAAGATAATTAGTAACTGTATGCAGCAGCATATGTTTGATTGGACTAAACATATTTATACATATGGACTACGTTGATTCCATAAAAATGTTTTATTTAATTAGCGTATGTTCCATTTCTATGCTACCGAGGCTAGTTGTATTTAAAAGTCTAAATAAATAAATAAAGCTAATAAGGTTATTGTAGCACGCCGACGTGCTTGGTTCAGAATAAATCTCGAATTCACTTCCGGGTTCCGTGGCACAGTGATGTTCATTAGAATTCATTGGCCCATAGATTTGAAAATGTAAGCAAAAACCGTCACAAAGAACACGTTGCATCACAAATGAACTAACTAAACTGCCACGGAATTGATTCATTTTTCAAATACGGTGAATGAATCAGAATGGTTGTAGTAGCGTCTTTGTTTTTCTTGGTCTCGTTCTACATTCCGTATGACATCAATCCCTCATATGGCTCCAACACTGAATAAGTAGGACTGCCAGGGTCAGAAGGTTTAAGTAATGCTCTCTCTAGGGGACCTTTCATCTTTTGACCAAATGCAACTTCGGCTGGAGTGAATCCTATGCTTTTCTTCCAGGTAGTGTTGATAGAAAAACAAAACTCCACTAACCATCGATCCCAATGATGGTGGTGGTCATTTACATAGGAGGAAATCATAGTGGTGCCTTGGCTACTCGTAACGGAAACAATTCCACCCACTTCGAACAGTAGTCCACAGTCACAAAGAGATATTCGTTTAGCTTGGGACTTTTAGGAAATGTAAGGTACATTCCTATCATACACTATATGGACAAAAGTATTGGCCACACCTCTTAATCATTGAATTCAGGTGTTTCATTCAGTCCCGTTGCCACAGGTGTACACAATCAATCACCTAGCCATGCAATCTGCCTTTACAAACATTTGTGAAAGAATACTGTAATAGTATGCCACCATTGCAACAAGTCAGTTAGTGAAATTTCTTCACTGAAGAATGGGAAACTACTCCAAAATCTTGTAGAAAGCCTTCCCAGACTAATGGAAGCTGTTATAGCTGCAAAGGGGGGACCAACTCGATATTAATACCAATGGATTTAGAATGGGATGTCATAAAAGCTCCTGTAGGTGTAATGTGTAGGTGTCCCAATACCTTTGTCCATATAGTGTATATCTAGGTTCCATTATAGGTGTAGATTGCATATAGCCAGCATACTTAGAAATGGAAGGCTCATGTTGCTGACATACTTGGCACTCCTTACAGTGTTTCCACACATGTTAGCGCAGGGTTGTCCAGACACAAACTTCTACCGAGGTATGCACTCAGCCAATTGTCATGACCATAATTAAGATTCCTTTTCGCAGACAGGCAAGAATGACAAGCTGGAGTTTGGAACCTATTTATCCATCTGGAATGCTCCAAAAAGGAAATCCATTCTTCAACAGATAATGAATGCGTAAGGGGTCTGGATCAGTTTGGGATTTGGTTTTGACAGTTAGCACTTGAATTTCAGGATCTTCATGTTGAGCTTTGGCAATTTCAGACCATTGTATTGGAAATCTAGAAAATGTGGTTGATGAATCCAGGGATATGGAGCTAGCATAGTGGATGTGGCGGTATCTTGGAGTCTGCGAGAAAGAGTATCTGGAACAATGTTATTTGCCAATGAAATCAAATTCTTGCAGGCAAACCGACTAACGTGTCAATCTGGAAGATGGCTTGGGATGATTGAAAACCCATGTGACAGCCGCGTGGTCGTTGATCACTTCAAAAGTTCTGCCTTCCAAATAGGGTCCCCATTTCTCTATGGCCCATATCACTGCATATCACTGCACAACACTCCTTCTCAGAGACTGAGTACAACTTCTCCAATCCTTGTAGAAGATGTGAGGCGTAGGCAACAACATGTTCCACTCCTTCAACCTCTTGGCTTAGGACTGCTCCTAAACCAGTCTCACTAGCATCAGTTTGAACTTTAAAAGGCTTAGTCAAATCAGGGGAAATCAAATCAAAAGATTGTTGGCAGGCATCAGTCCATGTCCAAGCAGCTCCTTTCCTTTTTAAGGCATGAAGTGGGGCTGCTTTTTTTGAAAACTGAGAAATAAATCCCTGGTAGCAGCCAGCAAGTCCTAAAAATCACTGTACCTCCTTCAGAGATAAAGGGACAAGGGACAGGAAATTTCTGTTTTTGCAGAGTCGGTTTTTTAATTCCATCTTTTGAAACCACATGACCTAAATATGTCAATTACTGCATAAGGTTGCACTTCTGGAGATTCAAAGTAAGGCCTGCCTTGAATAAACAGTGGAAGACTTCATTGAGATGAATCAAGGGTTCTTCTTCTGTCTTGGAGTACATCACGATGTCATCAATGTATACAAAACAACTCTTACCTTTCAAATCCTTCAACACACACTCCATGAGAAATTGGAATGATGCAGCAGTGTTTTTGAGGCCAAAGGGTAAATGTAAGAACTCATATAAACCTGATAAAATAACAAAAGTCATAGGAATGCTCTCTGGTTCCATCTGTACTTGCCAATACCCACTCTTAAGATCGAGGGTACTGAAGATTCCTGCACCGTGCAGAGACTAAGATTTCATGGATTTGTGGCATGGAATATTCGTCCAGGTATGTTTTTTAATTCAATCCTCTGAAATCAACACAGAATCTGTATCCACCATCCTTCTTCGGAACAAAGATGACGGGTTTTATTTACTGAAGTTTGGATAATTTTTTTGTCCAAGCATTACCTTGATCTCATAGTCAATTAATTGTTCCTTCTCACCAGACAAAAATATTGGAGAAAGTAGTAGCCCAGCAGTTATTGGAATTCCTTAACTCTAATAAAATGTTAGAAACATTTCAGTC
>JAOVYW010000093.1:4739345-4753216 GCA_025775045.1 Hiodon tergisus | reverse complement strand
TCTTTTTCTTTTCTTTTTTTGGGAGAGGGGTTACTTTGATCTCTTCTTTAATTTTCATTGTCTATAATATCTAGAAAACTAGAAAATTGTATTAATAGCCTTCAAGTATCTTAGTTCTTCTACTCCTAAAGAGAAAACGCTATTAAATGCAGTTGTGTGAAGTACAATTAGCGGGTTGCCAGAGTTTTTATTTGGTGCCAGCCAAGGTTAAAAAGTGACAAATAATGGGAATATCAAAACTGGACTTCTAGTAAAACACTTAAACGACATCTCCTCGAGGACCGTGTACCGTATCCACATGTAATATGGCTGCAGTAAACCAATCAATGGACAGCATAACAGGCAGATTAGGTAACGACAGTTTAAAAAAAAAGGAATTTCAGCATGAATCTTGGTATATGTGCATGCATTTATTTTGCATAAGGCATTCCAATGTGTCACATTGGTCACATGATGTTGAATCCTTAGCCTTTTGCTGCATGGCCCCTTCATTGTTGATTTTAGCTACATTAATTGTTTTTTGTTTAACTTTGCAACATTAAAAGTGAAATGCTATGGTTATAAAAAGTAAGTTATGAACAAGAACGCCAAATCAATAGCTGTTCAATTACCCTTGGTTTTTATACTTAAAGCAGTATATATTAAATAAAATCTTAGAAGTCGTAATTTAATTAATTATTTGGCCAAATCTTAAATGGTAGATTCAGTTTTCGGTCGAAAGTTAAAATGTGGATTCGGCGAATCCCTACACATTGCGTTACCTCAACAATTTGCACGTTACCTTAACAGACCTTTTCACAGATTAACCAGATGGGCTCAGAATGGCAAGCTGAGCTTTAGCGGACCGATTGATTATTGATGAGCTGCACTCTGTTTCCTGCGCTGCCAGCAGGTGTTGGTTTGGTCCTCGTCATATTATTTATTCCGCCGTTGCTGTGAAAATGCAGGTGAGGACACAGGGATAGCAGTGCTGTGGCTGTTAACCTGTACAACCGGGACGCAGTGGGGTGGGGCGGGAGAAGACTTAATGAGGCCAGTGACAGATGCAGAGGCTCTTGATTGACACAGCAGCTGTCACCACAGATGAGGCTTCCCAACGACTGCACCATCATCAGCCGAGGGGGACACACCGTTTCCAGGACATTTGCACAGTACAAACTGTTCAAAATCCCACGCGGGACCTCCTGGTTGAAGAGTGGAGCATTATTCTTGGATTAAAACTTGGAGCCTGAACTGATACAGCTTAAAATACACAGAGCCTGTTCCAAATTGTTCTCACAATGGCAAATATTTTGTTGTTTTAGACTACAGTCGGTGTTGGCTCAGAGAAACCAAAAAGAAAAATCCAGTGAATCACAAATGAGGTGTCAGTGGGAAAGGACAGTGGCCCTCTGCTCTCAGCAGTAATGCTGAATGAACCATGATGGCAGCAACCATGCAAATGCAAACAGATGGACAGAGATGGAGCTTCCTCCACTCAGACATTTTGTGGCTTGCACGTGTGTGGATTGTTGGTGCATTTTGAATTATTAAACAAGACCACGAGGAAAGGGAATTGTTGCATCTGTCGCACATCCTTTCAAACCCCACCACCAGATGTGTTTATTCTCCACTCGTACCAGCTAACTTCTTAATGGGTCAGATTCTGAAGCCAAGAGTTAATTAAGCAAGCACAAAGAAAGGCTACCACAAGCATGAAATTATCTCTGTCATGTTACATACTGTGTCCAGGTGGTTCAGACTACTGTTTGTGAAATAGTGGGATCTTGGTATAACAGAGAAATGACTCGAGTCAACACAGACATCCAATGAAACCGAGCAGTTTTCTTCAATTTGTAATTGTATTACATTTCCAAGGGCATCCCTGTTCATGCTGCCGGTTCAAAATATACAGAAAAAATATTATTTTTATCTATTTCTGGAGTGGAAACAGGCATTGTAGGACTGACAAGCAGCCTTTAGAGACACACCCACTCTAAAGGCTGAACTAAAGTACCTGAGGGTGATCTACCTCACAAGACCCCTCCCAGGTGATCCCAATAAAGAGTTTTTGAATGCTAGCTATTTTTCTTTTTAACCGCTGCCAAACTGAAAGGGTGTTTTATTGGCTGTTCGGTTTTGTTCATTTACTGAATGGAATTAGTTTCTTTGTTTTTTTAATCTTTCTTCAAAGTTGAAATGTCGGTTAATTTTTACATTCACACAAGGGTGTTTTTGGCAATAAATTTGCATTCAGTCTACATGCGTCTGATCACTCCTGGACAACAAAAGCCTGAAATGGGCACAAATTCCTGTATGTTCAGATGTCAAAGAGGGGTGCTGCATTTGCACTCTTGGGCCCACTTCTTTGATTGTATAATTGTATACTTCTACAGGACCAGCCTTGGGAAATACTATGAGAAGCATTAAACCATTAATAGGAAAATATACTTATTATTGTATTTTAAAAAGAAAGAAAATTCTGAAAATGCATGAAATAGATGATCTATTATACACTCAGGATAGCAGTTCACTTCAGTCCCAAATAAATATTGAACTTCCAGAAGCATTGACTTCCCAGATGTAAATACAACTTATTATATTTATATTTATCTTTATCTTGACACTGATCTCAAGAGGAAACACCTTAAGCAGGTCATGCTGAGCAGAAGGTCAGGGCAAGGTGACACACAGGCAGGTATTCAGGGAAGAAGAATGTGTGACATTCTTCTGTGTGGCATGTTTACAAAGCATATCTCTTCAACAAATATAGCCACAGAATTCATGCTTTGATTCAAAACTCTTCTGCATCAAAACTGTGAGCATCAAGGGAAATTCCCTCTTGGTAGGGTAAGTGGGAATATTTATTTAATATCCTAGATCTTGGTTGGAATATGCATGACTGAACAAAGTGTAGCGAAAGGGATTTCCTCTTTGAATGAAAATCGGAAACAAATGGGAGGAAACCAGCTGGAGGAGCACCACCTAACTTTCCAACAATATAGACTCCATGTAAACATATTAGCATTTCCAGTTACTGATAATTGGTTTATGAAGCGCTTACTAGGCACTAACTATCCAACTTTGTGTAGCATGGGCAATGTGCAGCATGGCCAATTGTCCCTCACCACACTTGGCTTCTCACATGGAAAATCACATGCTGCATGAGCTCTGTGTACCATGCAGCCCAGCACATTGAGGAAGTCATTTCCAGATGTAAAATATTCAACCATTTGTCTTAAGTAAGGCACGCTCAGGTCTCATGGAGCACTGACGTGTATGATAGAGATATGAAATGTATTCCAGAGAATGAAAACGCTGGTGTTTTTTTTTTTTTGCTCTGTGTGAAGGGTGCACAACTTTGTGGAGATACACTCAAATTGATCACATTTGTCCCTAGATAAATAGACATAGACAAAATACTTGATGGGACTTTCACAAAATGTTCATATTTATACCAATTCCACCCATTAGTTTGACAATGATAAACAAATGTGTGTTACCCATCTTTATCATGTGGGGAATTGGATGTAACTGTTACAGTTTAATGTTGAATGACCCTAAAGGACATAAATATGAACCGTAATAGAAATGTGCTAGCTTGTAATAGCATTGACAATGATTTGTACACAGTTGCTTTGAGGCAGCATTCATACTTGAGCATAAATTTCCCATTATATATATATATTTGATTAGATATGGTTAAATGGATAAAAAATTAAATGAATAAAAAAGAAAATAAACTTTTTAATGATGACTTTCAAGATGTGAAAATGGCTGCAATGGCCCTTGCCTGGAGATTGAAAGAGGGGAGTGGTGGTCATGTGACTTATTTCATTATTTTTTTGGCTCCTTCCCTTACTGCAAAGTCTTATATCATGGTTCGACAGGTTTTGTGCAGGGGCCCACATAAATATCCATCACCACGGATATTTCACAAAATTAGAGGCACTTGTGACGGACAAAATACCTATCGGCCAGAGGTTCTGAAACGTTGTGCAACTACAACCTACTCATAGGGGAATAGCTATGACACGACCTCAGCATATTTTGTATTTAAATGATACTAAAATAATTAGCTTTTTTAGTTAACACTTTTATATGCTCTCATTTGTTATAGAAAAACATAGCAGCTAAATTGCTTGATACATACATTCGGGAAGAGTTTTTTGAAAGTGACTGGATAGGATTTTCTTTGTTCTCTTTTCTTCAATATTAAAAATGTATCTAGTTAAAAATAAACAGATCCGCTGCAATAGCTAATTAGATTTTATTCATTTGCTTAGATTTTTGTACAAATAACTGATTGTTAAATTACACATTCTGATTATGGACATTTAAAAAACATATGAACAATAAAAGCAAACACAACCTCCCATAACCATGCAAATTTATTTAAAAATAATTTAAAACAGAATGTCAGCCTACTCTGTGGGATGCATGCGTTTGGAAAGATGGGAAGATGGGGCTTGGAATCAAATCTAATGGAGATTAGTTGCGTCTCTTTCTCGGTCCTACCAATATATATATATATAAAGATGCTGTTGACCAGAAGTAATTTTGTTATTTTACATTGTAATAAGGAATCTTAGTAAGCACATGGTAGCAGTTGCTTTTGTGTTTCTCTTTTCATATATATATATATATATATGAAGAAATGCAAAAGTAAGGCTGTGCACAAACTCTTCCTGGCAGAGACCACTTATTAGTTATTCAGCAAATGGAGAGCATCACATACGAATTGGCGGGTGCTTTATGTACGAAATCACTGCCTTGGCAACTCTGTAGCAGCATGGTGCTGGAAAGCTCAGTGCCTGATCCTTCAGTTATCCATCGAAAGCTCAATATGACAGTCTGTGACTGAGTGACCGCGACCCACAAACTCCCCTATCAGTATTTGTCTAAATATGGTTTTCTATCCAGGCCAAACATTTTCTTTAAAATGTATTAGTTTCTAGCGCAAAGTTGTCAGAAAGCTCAAGAGGATTATTTACGCAAAATATGAAGTTTAGTCTGAAAACTGATCAAAATATATCCTGTTTGTAATGCTGCTTGATTTTACATTTCTGATTTATGAATAAAAATGAGGAAGAATCCGTACGTATATTTCACAAGGGAGGGGGGAAAAAATCTGAAATTTGGAATTGCTATAAAGTAATCCTAATGGCTGTCTACACTAAAAATCTGTTATGAGTTGTTATAACTGCTTGCCTTAATCCCAGGTTATGTACATGCTCACCACTGTAGGTGAACCGCAGCATATATTCGTATTAGTCTCAACCACAATTAAATAGACTAGTCTAGAAAAGTCTAGAAAGAGCGGGTCTTGATAATTTTGCTGCGAAAGGTAAAAAAATAAATAACTGTATTAAGATTATAAGAGCAAGATTTACTCAGTGTTAAGAGATCAAGAGTTACTCAGTGCTAAGAGATCGAGTTACTCGGTGTTAAGAGATCAAGAGATACTCAGTGTTAAGAGATCAAGAGTTACTCAGAGCTAAGAGATCATTTGTAAGAAGAAGATATGCATTCAAACCAGAATTAACCATCCAGCGTTCACATTTTTGTGACCAGCGTGTTTACCTTTCTTTTTTTATTACTCCGGACATTATGGATTCAACTCTCAAATCAAAACAAAAAAATTGAATGCCACAGATAGAAGGTGACAATCCAAAGAACGGGAACATTCTTAACGGAAATTGTCTTTCAATAACCGAGTTTTGAATAATTCCAAGGTTTGCTTATTTTCCTGAATTTACAGAATAATTTTGTAAAGTATAACCAACATCTATGGGGAAAAGGAAGTATCCAGAAGTATGCAGCTATTGAGTTTTCTGTGGACCAGTTTGCGCAGGATCATTCAGGACCCTTTCTCCCCTGTAACAGCTCCCATTTTGCAGAATTATGATTCGGTCCTTAAACTGATTAACTTGTATGATAAATCATTTGGAAAACTCTAATCAATCTCTCAGTGGATCCAGTAACACCAGAGATGCAAAAAACATGCTGGAGTATGAAGATTGAATTTAACAGGGGTATTTTCCTCGTCTTAGATTGCTTTCAACAGACTAAAACGGTATATGAATTAAGAACGATGAATTTAATGGATGGGAAGTTTTGTGTTGAAATAGCACCTGCAATTTATACATTTTTCTTAGGAATTCTGTTCTGCGAATTTTAGGGAATTCCTTTTTTTTTTTTTTAAAGAGTGTTTGAAAGAGAGCCCCGGTACCCACAAGTGGTGGATCGCATATTTGTGTGTCCAATTTACGCCCTGCTTTGTGTAGCGAAAAAATACATAAGGTGACACATATTTCTAATAGAAAATGTCACACATGTAGAGTTAATTAAACTTAGCCTAGATTAAGATGTTATGTTGTTTTGTTTTGATATTATGTTATTTAACGTCTGCACCTCTGCTCTTCGATGGCGCATCGCCAGATTTCCAAATCCATTGGTGTGGTCTTTGTGAAGGAAAGTGAGAAATACATGTTTCACCAAGAGCAAAGTTTGCCTTTGCTTTTACTCACCTGCACTGTGCACTGAAGCATGGTGTTTTCATGCAATGTGAGCCTGCAGGAGAGACAAAGACCAGATTTGAGTGAAACAGTGCAAAACAGTGATCACATTACAATGCAAACACTTAGCATTAAGTAATCATGCATTCAGTTTATTATGTACATTTTGACTCGCATAGCACATGTAATGTCAGTAAATCAGAGTGAAGTAAATATGAATGCATTTTAATTCAAAACTTGCTACTCGCTACTGCACCTATTGCATTCAATGCTAAAGACGAAACACTGTAAGGTAGTCAGTGTGTCGCTTGCAGTGGCAGGGAACAGAAGGTCATTTTGTTCTCCTTCATCACTTTGAGAAGGAGGTTAACAATATTCCAGGGGACCCTGGATACATTGCTTCCTGATTTTTAGATGACCATAGGTTATAACACAATAATAAGCTGACCCGAATATAACGTGACCTAAATGAAAGAATGTGTTAAATTCTGGCAGACAGAAAGTTGCCATAGGAATATAAATTCTTACAAAGACACATGTCCTTTGCTGTTGTATTTGATACCATCACCAAAGTAATTCACAACGTTTGTAATTAATAAAAATGTTAAAATGCTCTAGTTGCAAAAAAAAAAAGCTTTGAAATGAAAAATCAGTAATATTAAGGTGCCAAATTGCTACAAAAAATTATAATAATTTTGTTGCATTTTGCTGAAACTTTTTCATCTGAACAGAATACTGAAGCTTTCACAATTGTGCCACGGGGCACACATTATCTGGCTCTCTGCGGAACTCATCTGTTACTGCATAACAACTGATCAGAATTTTCCAGAATTATAGGCACAATTTATTATATTACTAAAGATATGATTGCTTTTCACTCGTGATAATTGCATTTGCTGAAATGCTTAATGACATCTTAATGACATCGTTAGACATGTCCTAATATAATTTTAGCAAAAAAATGTTAATCTAATTATATACACTAAAAAAGAGCCTCCAAAGATCACTAGCCATGACGCCAAAGTGTTAACTGATCAGGTACTTTTTTTACATAATCGCAAGCCATCTGCAAGTGTCTGTAATCTCTCTCTGCACAAAAAAAAGTGTCACATTAACAGACTATGAATATGATGAACATGGTTGAGATTGCCTTTTTTGGACTGACCTCGGAGATGCTGAGGCATCTTGAACATAAGTAGAGGTGCCACTTTTCTTCACCCACAAGACACATGGCTCGGTTGCCATCCTCCCCCACAGTTTCAGCACAGCCTTCAACTACAACAGTCAGATTTGATTATGTGAAAAAAATAACGTCCTTCTCGCTTAATGAAATTATATCAATTTTAATCTTGCGTGGAGACAAAATTCCAAATCGGTAAGAGCTATTTAAGGCTGTATTCAACATTTGCATATTACATATTTGACCATGACATCTGAATAACAATTACCTTGAGTGGAGTCAATTTTTTTTTTTTTTTGTTTCAGAACAGCAACTTTGTTCCATGGAAAAGAAACTCCATTCTCAGACCTTGAGAACAATTCACAAAAGAACATAATATGAAAACCGCCCCTTGTAGACCCAGTCCAATGAAAACTGAACCAGGCCTTAACACAATTTTGAAAAGAAACTAACGGGAAAAAATCTGACAAATAAATGACCCAATCATATTGTTCGTAAAATTCCTCCATTTGTTCTTTCTTTACTGTACATTGTCAGTGTTTCCTAGTTATATGCACTACGTGTGAGGATACAGATAGTACAAATGGCCATTCCTCACAGCCCAGAAGACTAATCCTCTCGGCCACCCACTCCCACCTGGTCCCTTTGCTATTTTCCTCAGCAAACCAGTTTATTTTGGCTGGGTCGCCACCATCTGTACTGGCGCACGCATTGAGTCAACATTACATAATTTCAAATTTATCGCAGAAATGTTTTTGGGTTATTTTGCTATTTTTTTTTTCAGGGGAAGGGTGAATTTCTGGACACTTAGTGTCTCTGCTTTTTAGTGTGAATTTGTAAACTTTGTATGGCACTGAAGGAAGTTATGCAGATTCTGTCATGTTTAAACTACACTGTAGGGAGAGTATAGAAAAAGATCTACTAGCTAGAATGGGTCCATTTAAAATGGCTAGAGTGCGTCTATTTTTCTGATTTAGACAAAGCTAAATATCAGCTAGGCATTTGCATATTTCACAAACCTATACATGTGAAATAGCATGTGACGTAAGCTAAATACCTAAAATAATGGATACCTCACAAATTTATCATTGAGCTATTTGACAAATAAATGTGCGACTCAATTGTGTACCACCCTTATACCCCTGTAATGAACTAGTTAACTATATAAATAATGGAATTGGAGTACGCATACATTTAAACATCAAATTCCAACAAGAAAGAAGGTTAGATGGTGAGAAAATTAGCAATTAATATCCATTTTGGGCAATATTTAGGAGGTTAGCGCAACTCAAAACTGATGGCTTCACCAATGCGTCATAATACATAGTCAGACTATCTATGGTGTAAACGTTGCTGCAATGATCTTGTGAGATGCAGATTTATTTAATATATTAATAATTTAAACATGGTTTGTATTTTTAATTGTGTTGCGATTTAGTTGTGCCTTCTCCCTAAAAACTCAGTTTCCCCAGCACAAATACAGTGTTTCGTTTCTTCATTCCACCTGTTGACCGTTAGAACGCAGTTCCTTATCTTGCCACAATGCGCCAGGAGTGCTAGACTCACTGACACAGCTCACAACTGGACTTTCAGGCACCGCTGACTGTTGTTACCCCACAAAGACTAGTCAAGCTAGTTCTCAGTCATGCTCAAAACTGTAAATATAACGTGAAGGGCATTATGACGAGATGACTGCACAATCTAAATCCTCTAAAGATTTTCCACAGTTAATTCAGTTTCTGCTGCAAAGATTCAGATTTTCCACATATCTCTGAATTTGGAATTCAAGGCCCCCCACCACAAACAATCATATGCATGATGCCATGTGAATTACTTAGGATAAGGGATTATGATTGGCTCAGTTTATTAACTCACAACCAGTCCTTGCCAATGAAAACATGGGAAAAAAGCAAATAGGATTCATTACAATATATTTAAATGAATGATTAGAATTCAAACATTAAGTTCTACGTTTAGCATGCAGGATCTTATTGTATTCAACATAACATACAACATATGGGAATCTAATGCAAGTAAATGTCAGTACAATAACAACAGAAACCAATCTACAAATATATTTTTACCGTGTGCTTTTTAAATTTTCTCTCTTTAATTTAGACTCAACCTGATCCCAGTGCTATAATTCACAGGTGCCCATTTCATACATATGGGTTTTGGCTATACTACTTGATCACCCATAATATAATATAGGCTAAATAGAAATTAATAAAAAATTACGATTGATCCTTTCCCAATGTTTTTGAATTATCTTTGATATTCAACATTTTTCAGATATTTCCCACCCCCCCCCCACATAAAACTGAAGAAAAGCCATGAATCAAAAATATTCAAGGGTTTAGAAGCTTTAGATGGACATTGTGAACCCTTGGTATTCAGTGTAAACATTTTATGAACTATCAGGATAATTTTTTAAATTATTTTAATTAATTAATTAATTTATTTATTTATTTATTTGTTTATTTATTGACCTCCTTATTCAGAAAATTTTGAGGTTGAAGGGCCAGACATCGTAGCAAAGTTAAAGATCATTCGACTTCTCAGTTAAGCCACATAAGCCAGCGATTCCCTCTCAATGAACACAAATAACTACGTTATTAATCCTTAAAGTAAATCAAGAAAAATATAATGCATCAATATTCAGATGTACAAGGGTTTTACTATTGGAAACGGTAGGTCATTCCAATATAATGCAATAAATGCTGTATAAATGCAGTGTAGTTAAATATGCAAGATTAAATGATGCAATGTGAAGATAAATGCTACACTTGTGACATAACTAATTTCTCATTCAACATCATTCTGTTACTCTGAATCTCTAATTTAATAATTGGTGTGGTCAATTTCCTTACATCATCACCCTAATAATTGCACGATAAGCCCCTTTACAACTATCACCTACCCACCCAACCCCTGAGAGCCTTGTTTACTATCTTGTGATGTCACTATGTGTGATATCATTTAAGAAGCACAATTAATTATTTTGCTGAAAAAAATTTCATGAAAAACAAAATCCTTACAGAACCTGCTGCTTTTAAAGAGCCAAATGGGAAAGGAAATAAGTTTGAATGTTTTTAAAAAAATAAATTAAAGACAGTAATGGAAAAAGTCTGAAAAAACTTGAGCTACAAGAACAATACATCACACATCTACGGGGGAGCAGAAATTCCCGACTGAAACTCATTGGCTGACATTAATGGATACGCTAGTTGAAGGAGCACCAATAAACAGTGTCGAATGGACGAGACGGGACAGTGAATGTCACGTATGCTTTTGTGGGCAGTGCAGATTGCTGTTCTTCTAGGTTTTCTGGGTGTTGACCGTCCAGATGTCAGTAGGCTTAATTAATAATCTACAGAGGGTGAGGCCAAACGCATTCCCCCCAAGGCGTGCGTGCTTTCTCCCTCCGCAGGCACCATTGGTGGAAAATGCTGATAATGTCAATATTTACAGAATCTAAAGAGCAGCCAAAAAATTGCTTGGTTTTGTACAATAACAAGCTGCAGGCAAAGCCAGAAAAAAAAGGCTTTTATTTTTCCGGTCTCATTGTGCATTACTTACCTTTCTTCAATTTTTTTGGCAACATGAATACTGTAAATCTCCTTAATTAGTATAAAATGTTTTATGCACACACGTACTCAGTTCGTGCTTGCCATATTAAAGACAGTAATATATTAAACCCTCAGTCCTGTTCCTGGTGTGCAGGTTTTCATTCCTATTGAGAGAACTTCAACAGCGGTTCAGGTGGCATTTAATCAGATCATATAGATGTTACCATATAAATACTCCTAGCAGGTCATCCTTAAATGTTCTAAAAATCTTGTTCAGGGGAAATCACTAGTTATTGAATAAAGACTGAATTCCTAAGTGTAGAATACGGTTCCAAATAACGGAATGAATGGCTGACAAATTGTAACGATGAGGTTCCATCCAGTAAAGTACGCCAACAGAACGTAGTCTGGAAGGAGCTTCCTCTGGCTGTCACAACAGCATGTTTATGACACTGCACCGGGTTTGACAAGGGTTTGTAAACTCCGGGGTCATGCTGGTTTTGTGGTGGCAGAAACAACTGTCAAATGGATTGAGGTCTGCAGATCAGGAGGTTCATAAAAGGTGGAAAACTTTTTTTTTATATGCTCCTCAAAACACTCATTAATAAACATGTACCCTCTGGACTGGAGAATTAGCTTTGCATATATATTGTACGGCCCTGGCACCCTGATGTTTCCATTATTTGTTATTATTATTGTTTATGCATGGTCAGTTTCTAATGCTGAACTGATCGAGTTTACTTTATACATTTCTGTACTGTAAACATATAACACAGCAATTAATGCAGGCACTGATGGATTATGAAACCTCTGGGGGGGGGGGAAGTGTTTTTGACATTTTCTTTTTCAACTCTTTCTATTTAAACAGGTCATTCTAATTCATTAATACATTACAGTGTGTCTCTCTCACACACACACAAATTACATATGGCAAATGCATTGTGAGTTTCAGTGCATCAGGAAAGGCATTCTTTCTTGTAAAAACGGATTAACATTTGACGGAAAAAAGAAAATAGATCAAGATAATAATAAGATAAAACAAATACTGCATTGCCAGTACAATAATAGCATACACAACAGCGCTTAAATGACAATGGTTGAAAAGCCAATTGTTTTAAAGAGCTACAAAGGCAGGTGCTAAACCATTGGTGGAACAAACCATGAGTGTAGGGTCGGATTGCAGACGGAGAGGTGTTTTCAGTAGCTTTTTCAAACCATGCTGGTAAATGTGTTTTATTGGCTGAGCAGATGTTTGTGGCTAAGAGCATGGTATTACGTTCCCCATGCATTCCTACATAATTCTTAGATTCAGCTGCAAAACGTGCCATGGAACACACTAAGGATGTGCAGAAACAGAGACATGGAGGCAAGAGCAATGTCAATAGGAGGGTAAAGAGGACGGTTCAATTGAAGCAAACATCTGGGTTTATTACGTTAATAGCTAAATTCTTACGTGTTGTGGTGAACAATGCTGGGGTTTAAACCTTGGGTTTGCCTAAACCCTGTCAACACCTCGTCTGTGACTAGTGTTAAAGTGAGCCTTTCTTCACTCTGTGTTGGTGTGCTCTTACTGATTCCCGTTATTTAATGACACTTGTTAGCTGTGTGTCCGTCCTTCCCCAATAGGTCATTTCACCACCTAAAATAAATTTTGAAATTAATTACATTTGTCAAGGTAAGAAGTTTCAGATTAGAACACAGATAATGGGAAAGATACATCTGACACAACATATTATTTAAACTAAAATATAATAAAATGGAAAACAGTATATTTAATATTTAAAAATCACATTGCTAAATATCCCAGCTCGCACATGCCCTATTATTGCATGACTCATTGCAAATAAGTTTGCACTTACAGCGATGTCACTTTCTGGAGTCATGGACAAGATTAGTTTCTTCCACAATGAACATCTTTAGCTAAATGACCTAGACGTTTCTTTTGTTGGGTGCCTTGTGTGAGATGGTGAAGGGACCTGGTTTTGATTCCTAGTCAGGGCCCTGTATGGTGACAAACGTAGGTTACATTGTCGTTAATCAAAAATTAAAATTGTGCAATTACCATACAGTATGACGTGGTTTGCAACATAGTGCTTTATCTTGAATCACAAAACTTTTCAATGTATCCACATTTATTTCAATACTTAAATTATCACTGCAACATTATAAAATTAATGCTGTATGGTCGGAGAGTTTTGAGCCCATATTTTCTGGTTTATACTTAGTATACTGAGCTAACTACCAGGCATGAACACACAATTGAGCTCTTGTCCTAGAAATGGTGAAAACATTTTGTACAGATTAAATCTGGGAAATGTAATTGTCCTACCCTAATTATATCTCCAGTTTCGATGAATAGAATGGATTTAAATTGTTCATCTAGGTAATCCTTCTATAGAGGGCATGACATACAAATGAATGTTCACGGCAATCAAGATAGATTTAGATGCAGAGAAGATTAAAACACAACTAATATTTCAGCCATTTTCTGGACAAAATTATCATCATGAATATTTTTTCACCTGCAAGAATTAAATTCTAAAATGTGACCATTTGAAATTCAATTAAAGTTATTCTGTATAACAGACATTTATTTATTTTATTTATTTCTTGAAGCTTAATTTT
>JAOVYW010000093.1:4718597-4731504 GCA_025775045.1 Hiodon tergisus | reverse complement strand
ATGTTAACTGTTGCAGTATAAATACAGAATGCTTCTAAATTAAAATGACACGCTACATCAAGGTTATTATCATTGTCCTCGTTATTACGTTTTCATTTTGTTCCTTTAGTCCTGAGTAATAGGCAGGGTCCCTACATGACACCAGGGATCAAACAGAAGTTACAGCACTGCATCAGATAGGACAGAAAGGTCATCCAGAAACTGTGGGGGCAGCAGGGTGTGTAAAATGTGCTGGCTCCCTGCATCGGCTCGTCTCGATGCTTTTCCTGTCAGCCGGAGACGGTGTTGCCTGGGAAAGAGGCGCCCAAGTCACCAGGACCCGGCCTCGCCGGTCGAAGGCCCTCATCCTAAGTGAGGAAGCGAGCAGATGCCCCGGGGGCAGAGTAACCTGGAACATTAAGTCTTGCCATGGTGGCTCAGCTCAGCGGTAGACCCTGAGCGGGTCTGGCAGCTGGGCTGTGAGGGAGTCTGGGGCTGCACCGTGCCCCTGACGTGCCCGCCTCGATCTGCCCCTCTTCGCAGTGAGACGAGGCCAAAGATCCGGGGTGCTGCCCAGCTCGGTTTACTGGCTAGATCAGGGAAGGGTTGAGTGAGACATGCTGACCTTCAGTCCCCTTTATACAGGTAGTATGCCAAAATCCACTTTACTCTCCTCAAATGAAGTGTTGGATCCACCAGAGGATGAGAGATATACATAGACAACAAATTGGATCTCTGGCTACAGATATGGAAAAACATTTTTTTATTGAAATTGATATAAATCAAATATTGATATTCAATATCATATTGATATTCAATATAAAGCAATGTAAAAGCTTTGTTTATGTACATGCAGCGCCATCTAATTCCTGCTTGATTAAAATGATGAATACGGGGAGACTCAGCAAACCAAAGTCATTCAACCTCTGCGAGTTAGCAGGAAGTTTGATTTCCACTTCACAGTGGGAAATAAAAGCAGGTGCCGTCTCTGGCCCAAAGGGGGGTTGGAAACGGCAAAGGGGTTGCAGGGGAAAGCGCTCCACGCACGCAAACAAACATGCAAGTCTTTTTCATCTCACCAAAATCTTCACTTTTGCATTCCGGGCTTCTTCTTGATTGTACACCGCGAACTGTAGAGAGACATCAGTGTGGTTGTCAGAGGCATCGAGGCGATTTTGCACAGCCCTTACTGTGTTTTTGGCAGTGACAACCGACCATCGTGTGCCTCAGTGCCAGTTTTTGTGAAAACTGGCACATATGGCAGCTGAAGTGCCATATGCCATACAGAATATTTTTTGGCTGTTGCTTCCATTTGTATAATCACTGGATCCGTTATAAAAGTGCCTCATTATTAATTTATTCCTTCTTTTTTTTCCTCTCCAGAAGAACCATTTCAGGCAAATCTGGTGCAGGAAGTTAACTCAAGATGCAGTGGGTGAATTAGAGAAAACAGGAGGCCTTTGGGGGGGTGGGGGCAGTAGGGTGTTATGATGGCTTTCTAGACTAAGGTAAAGTTGTGTAAACAGAGTGATGTGGGCGCAGGTACGAGTGTCGGGTCGCTCGCTGAGAGGATGGGAGCCGAGGGGCTATGCGTCGCCTTGGCGAGCATCCCCGTTGCCGCGGCCACGACTCCTTTCTTTCTCCTCTTCTGCCCTCCATTGGAAAGAGCAAGGAAAGTCTGCTGCAGACCGGTAGTGTGCTTCCCTTAAATCACAGGATGGACCAACCGCAAACTTTTCATTGAGGTTGCCTCCCAGTCTGCCGTTTGCCCTGGGTGGGCCAAAGGGACCTCTCTCCATCCGCTTCTGGCTGCAGGGGCTTCCATAAGAAGGTGCACACTCACCTGAATTCAGTTAACCAATCAGCATTGACCACCATGCACCTAATTAATAAGACATGCCAGAGAATACACATTTTGGCGTCAGAGACATGCATGCATGCATTTCAGATACATTTAATCAAGTCTGCTTGCCTTCGGGACCATGCCAAAAAAAGGTATTTGTCTTGTGAGCATCGTCAGAAACTATTGTAGTAAATTCAGTAAGATGTCATTTTAAGTAAGTAATAATGTGTAGCAATTCTGAAAACTTAAGGCGAATTCTGAGTTCTGAAAACATTTTTTCATATTGTCAAAAACGTTAAAATGACTTACTCTAAATAAAAGATACACACCATACACACACTGATTCAGTTCTAGCCTAATAAGACTAGGACCGAATCAGACCTTTTGACAACCTGCTAATCGTTTTCAATTAAATTGCATATAACAGCTTTTTTTTTTTCTTCTACTCATAAAAATAAAAAAGCTATTGAATACAGCTATGTAAAGTGCGATTAGCGGGTTACCAAAGTTTTGATTCGGGAAACCTTGTTTTAAGATGAGGAGCTGAAGGAGCTTAACATTTATTATTTATAATATAATTAATAAAATTCTACAAAATTTATTTGTAAGTGATACACCTCTGCACAAAAACGCATGTATTTTTAAATGTACTGCAGGCCGTAACACAGAAATGCACTGTGATCTCACAGACAACGCAGTTCTGACCCGCGAGTCCTGTTTATTCTAACTCAAGCGTCGCCCTTGCAATCCGTGGCAGGCTGAGAATGCGCTGAATTTTCCTTATCCTCTTCCTAATCCCTATTGTAATTTTGGAACGTAGTATGTAATTCTGGCACAGCATTTAAATGGAGCTGCCCCAGTTGGACATGGCAGTCAGAAACTACCCCAGTCATTGCCTTTCAGTAAGGAACACGTTGATGATATGCTACAGGTAAACATTTAGAGACCAAACACTAAAAGGAGAAAATAATAATACGTAATATTTCATTAATGCATTTTTATTTGCTGTTTTTTTTCCCGTTTCATGTATTGTAAACATTGTAGTAGAATCTGAAAACACTGACCTCGAAGGGATCAATTCACACATTTTATTGTCCCACAAAAAACTGGATTCTTCACAGTCCACGTAATACAGTTTTAATACAGAATTCATGTGTAGTCAGGATGGCAGCAGTGGCTCTGAAAACACTGGCATTACCGTGACCATTTGTTGTGGAACAATAAGAGGGCACCCGTTCTGTCTGACCAGCAACCAAGAGCTGCACTTAGGGGCGAAGCAGATGGCTACTGATTGGGCGAGCTTTGTGGGTTTAATTCTGAGTGCTGTATGGAAAAGGTCCTTATCATGCTTGGATGGGCAAGAGAGGGGCAGGAGGAGATTTATGGCAAAGATTATGGCCCATAAATCTTTTCATGTTCCAGCGTTCGAGGAGAGAATCAACTTCACGCAAAGATGAAGCGGCGCGTGGGATTCCGGTGGCAAATTGCATTGTTCTAGTTAGAAAACGGAACGCTCAGTAAGTTCCTTTTTCCATCACACAATGAGTCTGTTTGAAAATGTTTCATTTACATAATCACAGAGAAAGGAATGCATAATTGTTTTCTTTATGTATGTATTTTAGTGCAAATTTCATTAAAATAAGAACAGGAACATACAGTAATGTTGTTCACAGTCGTAATTTTGCTGCAAGCAATATGATTTAGCATATCAGTCCTATTTAGTTCCACTTTAATGCCCAGTTGACACTTGAACTCATTATGTTATAATTCACTGTAGAGATAATAATGGAAAATAATAATAACAATGTAGAATAATAAGAGCCACATTTCCTGGTTTAGTGCACATGGCTCATGAGAGGAGGAACACACATTAGGTAACAATATAAAATTTGCTATTTTACTGATAAAACATCTGGACATCATTGTGTTAATATAAAAGAAAAAAGTAAAGGCAAAACACAAAACTAAAAATACTGAAGAAATATATTCATTGAGAAAATAATTTGACATTAAGTCGGTCTACACAGTGGTAAAATTGCTTAAAATTATGCTAATTATAAGGGAGTAGTTGGACAAAACAACATACAAACTTGAAATAGAATCATAGATTCTTCAAAACTGTAGGTAATCTGTGGAATATCTGAAATTTCACATTTTTCCTATTAAAAAAAAACACAATAGAATTAAACAAATCATTAACAAATCCTGTTTGATTGTGGTATTGGTTTTAGAACTTTTACATTTTTGGCCTCAGCACCATATGCTATTTTAATTTTTTAAAGGATTTTTTTTCATTGCTCATTACAATACTGATACTCCGATATTTAATAAAATTTTTAGCAACAACCACTTCAGGAATTTAAATAGAATATTAAATAAATATAGATATGCTATAGCATCACTGAATTTGGAATATTTAATTAGCTTCTTATTTGACCGAATTTAAATTGACAACCACTACGAATATAACATTCAGCATTATATTTATATCACATTTATTACTTTTATGAATGAATTCATTATTTACATTTCACACTGGTCTTGAGTAAATCAACCTATCTCACCAATGCAAACAAGATATCACAGTGTTTTTCATTAGACTTGTTTAAATGTTCTGTTGTAAAGCATCTCGATAAGGACACAAAATGCAGATATGCAGATCAGCTTGTTCTTTCTTCAAGGTGTAACAACTGTTGTAGTGTGATAATATCTGTCAACACCTAGAAGCCAGCTCCAGCTGTGTTAAACTGATGTCAATGTTTAGAACATGCCCTGCATCTAAACTGCAAAGTGTATCTGTCAGACAGGAGCCGCACCACATGACTGCCACTGCTAAATATTTATTTTTGGTTCCAGTTTGCAAATCAGAGTAGATTAATTGCAAGGTTTGAAACCAGCTTAATTTATGAGCTATCTGTTAATAACATTTTTGTAAACAGCCTTAAGATGTTACAGAGCAATTGTTGGCTATAGTATTTTATACTTTAAAATCAGATTGGTGGAGATAGCAAATAAACAGAAATTCATAAGCAACTTTAATGAAGTTGCAGATACGTGACAACTTTTTGCTACCCCAACAGTTTTTTGTTTTCCTTTTCCACGTGCTGTATGTATCTCAAGATGACCAGGATCATTAATACTGATTAGGGGTGCATAATAGTGTAACAATCAGATTGAATTTACAAATCATCTTTTACAATGCAGGTTATGATCAGTAAAACATAGATGTTCACATTCACACCAGTGTCTTAGTTTCTAATACTATAAGTCTCACACACACACACACACACACACACACACGAAAGCAGTTTAAGTTTACATACACATTGTTTGCCTATTGCATTTATAAATCAAAGATTTTTACATGGTTGTAGCCTATACAGCATTAACTTAAAAGCTACAGGATTATTTTTCTTTTTTTCTCTTAAGTTTATATACTATCATTTAAATAAAAAATGTCAAAGAAAAAAAACATACATCCACTTATCAGGGGGGTAGCTATGTGATTCAATGATATCATGACTTTTGTGAGATGCAGACGAACTGAAAGCTAACTTCCTGGTGATGCCTATGGCTGAGGTCGACTACCACTGTTGAGAGCTGTGCTCTGATCATCTCACCCAGAGAGATTCCCCTGCCATGTGGTTCAGCACCAAAAGACTAAGCATCTTGTATGATCTGTTCATCCCAGCTAGCTGTCTTTGGTGGAAACAAACAGGATGCATTCAACTTAAAATCGGCGGAATAGTGAAAAGACAGATCTCTAGACACATGGGAATGTTTGCTCACACCCCACAGTGGTTCTGTCCTGGTACTAATATCAATGTCCAGTATTAAACGTGACTTTCATTTAGTGACTGAGCAATTCTCATCGAGAGTCAACGGGTTGCTTTCTGCATCATGACTGTTTTGTCTCTCAAGTATTGTCAAAGCTCTCTGGTCTAAAGTCCAAATCCTCAGACACTGTTCAAGAGAGCTGTGAAGTAGACTTCAAATGCAAACGTGCCACTACCATACTTATCAAGCATCTCATGTGTCCAGAGAAACAATTATATTTCAGAGGCATACGATTCAGTAAAACAATGATCTGCAATAATAATTCTAATAACAATAAAATAATTATAACAACAACAAGAACAATAATAATAATAATAATAATAATAATATGAACACATGGAAAATTATATTAATCTACTATAAATGCACTTGTCATTTCAAATTCCGCCATAAATATAGTGGTACTATAGTGTTTTTTTTGTGTGCGTTTTTTTAGTAAGTTAAGCAAATGAACACAACTGAAATTGAATGTTCAGATTGGTAGAAGGTAAATGCTATGAGGTGGTGCCAATTAAAATGCAGGTACAGGATAATACAGGTGATTATATATAATATAAATTCTATATGTCTATATATATTCTATATAAAAATTAATTTTTAAATAACACTGCTAATAACACAAATGCAATATGTCACAATAATTGTTATGGTTTTTGGTATTTTTTGTTATCACATGACTATTAATTATCGCAACAATTGTTATAATTGAGTAATTATTATATATTTTTTAAATATATATAATATTTTTTAATGTATTATGTAAAATATTTTAAATTAATAAAGAAATTAAATAGCAACACAATGTAAACGAATCCCTTTTTCATTGCAATACTAATGAATTGCTTTAAGAATGTGCATGAAAGTAGTAAATTCTAAAATGTCACGAACCTCTTTTTCTGAAGATTGCCTGTCTTTTCTTAAATAATAATTTCGCCAACAGATATTCTTGTGTTTCTGCTGTAACCTGTGATATAATAAGAAGGCATTCCGTCTTAGGTATGGATGAAATTCGTCAAATGAATGTCGGCCATGGAAGAGTTAAAGGGAGGAGACGGACAGTGACACGCCTCATTGAGCAAATTATGTGCAGCAAACAAAAAGTGTGTGTCTGTGTGCCAGTCAGCCAGTGCGTCGGGTCCATCTGCACCACTATTCTCTCCTCGCGAACACAGGGGTAAACGTCAGCGCTGTCACTTTAAACAGACGAGGAAATGTACTAACTAAACGGAAAGAGAGAACGCAATTAAACCACGATTTTCCAGCCACACTGTGACCAGCATTATTTAAATCGTTGTGGATTATATTGCTTTTAACAATAAGGTAAGCGTGTTTGTTTTTAGTTGTTTTTAATTTGAACTGTTTAAGGGGGTTGAAGCGTACCCGAGAACCAGCATCCCTGCAGGCATAGATAAAGGATACTCAAAAATATAAAACCTGAAGTAGAATACCACTGAAATTTTAAGCAAATCTTGAATTCCGCGTACTGTTTTTATTTTATTTTATTTTTTATCCAGGACTTTATACAGGATAAAATAACGATTATATTAAACAGTGATACAAATGGATATGTGAACTGATTGGTGAATGCGAACCATTTAATCCATTTTATGAATGCGAATGTATTCAGACTTCTATTATCTCGTTTAGTTGAAATGAATATTCATTAAACCTTTTGTGTGGTTTTCCCGAGTGAGTGAGACCTTTATAACGGATGAGACCATTTTAGAGAAAAATAGATACTTTCTTAACCGTTTCTAATCATTTCAGTGAAATGCCGTTTATTTGGGCTACAGAAGCATGTCTCACAATAATACATTAATTTATTTTAATAGCAATAAATAAATAAATAAATAAATAAATAAAAAAAACTTTATCCTGGATAGACGTAACTTTTCTTCCAACAACGTTTTTTTTAACATTAATAGAAAATTGACATGCGTCGCGGAGGAGCAAATAAAAGCGAGTTTCAATGTTTGTTGCAATGCTCGGTAAACTGAAAACGAGTCGTTCCGGACAGCGTAGTAGTTTTTAGTTTCCCTTGTAGTCTGTGCATTTCGTGTGCAAATATTACAAAAAATGATTCTAAAAAATATTAACTGAAGAATCCTCGTTTCGTATCCTGTACATAAATAAAAATCCTTTTGAACGCATGAAAAAATTATTTGCAGATAGACGAATAGGTTAACGCATAACCTATTACATTTCAGTTGTGACCTACATGTTTTAATGTATAATTTAAAATATTATGGGCATCAAAACAAAAACACTATCAGCATCGTCGCTCACCGCTCGTCGCTGTATTGTGGAGTAGGGTAAGATATAGACTTGTTCAATAAATTAAAAAAAGTTGGGGTGAAGTTACATATCACAATAACAGAAGTAGTATTAAAATAATTATACTAATTTCAAATAATTTTATTTGGAACTCACAACGCGTACTTACTTTAAATACAAATAAAATACTTGCAATAGTATTCTCGCTTCACCGATATAATATTTTCAAAAAGCTGTTTCACTTATTAACTAAACGTTATTATGTTTGTGTTTATGGTATATGAGGGTTTCCAGAAACTAGCCATTCGTCTGATTTTACAACGATGTTCATTTTTTTTTTCACCATGCGTAAGAAACTCGCATTTCCTGTATATCAAGGTTATAGTGATGCGTCCTAGTCCACCAGACGCATACTTCGCGTGTTGCCTTAATTAAAGTCTCACAGGGAAAGTGGCGGATTATGGTAATGAGTAGACATACGTTCTATCTTGTTGAATGGAGCAATAGGTTAGCTGACAC
The DNA here is from genome assembly GCA_025775045.1 of Hiodon tergisus. Classification (NCBI taxonomy): domain Eukaryota; kingdom Metazoa; phylum Chordata; class Actinopteri; order Hiodontiformes; family Hiodontidae; genus Hiodon; species Hiodon tergisus. Next base: position 4,723,052 of record JAOVYW010000093.1, on the reverse strand, counting down.
GAAATCAGTGACTTTGACAGTCCACCCGAAATCCATTCGATATGCTTTTCCATTTTCCTATTGCTATTTTTACCACGTCCATGTAAAGTGCTGAAGTCAAATAAATAATAACCCAGTCGCCGCGCTTTAAAGTGTTTCATTAAATACATATCGCAAATGTCAATACCAGCAACCTACTAAAAACTACAATGCACTACAGGTACTATAGTGCCCGTGTAGGCTATAATATAGATATAATACATTATTACCCAAAGGTACAGTTTTTGTGCTGTAGACTGATAGGTCTATAAAAGAAAGAACTATTACATTCAAACCAATAACTTTATCCATCGCTGAGAATCAAATTGTATTGTGTCGTCCTGAATTCGGGAGCGGCCGTTTAAAATAATAAACCATGTTTCAGTGTTTTTCTTAAAACAAATGCATTTTTTTAAATCGAAATATTTGTTTCCCAACAGCCGACGATGGAGGAGTCCTGTTCCCAAAAACTGGGGTGGGATGGAGACGCCAAGGCTGTCCAGCAGTGCTTAACGGATATTTTTACCAGCGTGTACACCACTTGTGATATACCGGAAAATGCCATTTTTGGACCTTGTGTTTTGAGCCACACTTCCTTGTACGACAGCATTGCTTTTATAGCTCTGAAATCAACGGACAAGCGAACCGCGCCTTATATTTTCCGGGTGAGAATCTTACGTAAATATAAATTAACTAAAATATACAACTTTGCATTGATGATATACATCCAGATATATTGATGATTGATTAGCGTATGGCTTATATATACAACTATATATTTATTATAATTATTTATTATAATTATTTGTGTATAATTCCAGTGTAATTTATGGATGTTGGCTGTTAAATTCGTTCTTTCATGAACTGAAATTACATTGTTATCATTGTTGACCCTGGTTTAGTCTAGCTTAGTGATTTTGTATTATTTAAAGATTCCCCTTTTCCCCCTGTAACTTTCAGCAAGCTCCACGCTTCATAAGTGTGTCTATTTGTCAAAAACTAAATCACAGTTTAATTGAATTTAGGCCTTTGGACAATATTAGTACCTTTTAGGGTATTGTGAAGCAGAGATGGGCATGTCATGGAGCACACCGAGGTAATGAAAGAGCTATGGAACAAGCCTGTGTTAAAGTGGTCAGAGAAAAAGCAGCTATAATTGGTACTGATGACTTTGGTCTTACGGCTGCTTGCTGTTGCTTGCTGTGCAGGTGGACACCTCTGCAGCCAATAGCTCCTCGGAGGGCCTGATGTGGCTGCGGCTGGTCCAGTCTGCCCGGGACAAGGACGAGCAGAACCTGGAGGCCTACGTGAAGAACGGGCAGCTGTTCTACAGATCTCTGAGGAGGATCGAGAAAGACGAGGAGCTGCTGGTGTGGTATGGGAAAGACCTGATCGAGCTGCTGCTTCTCTGCTCCAGCAGAGCACAGGCGAAAAACAAAGGTACACATCACCAAGTTGCACCACATTTAGGTAAATTAGAAATTATAATTTCGCTAACTAGTAAACATTTAGTGAGTAAAATGAACATTTGATCAATATATTAAAGATTAAGTGCTCATGATAATGTTAATTTGTTATTTGATAATAGTCGATTGATTCAAACGGCAGCTGTGGTTTGGAATATAAGCTGATGTAACCAAATGTGCAATAATATATGAAGTGATAAAAATGGGGCCGGAGTACAAATATCTACTTTGTTTTTCAACAGTCTGCATTTTCTTTTCTGTTTCAGGGGCTCCTCCATATTTGTGTCCGGACTGCAACCAGCGGTTTCAGTTTGAATTCCCTTTCTTGGCACACTTAAGATTCCGCTGTACCAAGAGACTACAGAACATCAACAGCACAGATGAGGATTCTAAGCACAATGGTGAACAGGTCAATATGGCTCCTACGAGGTCCAGTCCCAAACTGGGCAGATCGGAGGGTTACCACACATCACAGGACAGCAAACCCGCCACTGACTTTCACAATTTAGCCAGAGACCTTGAAAATAACAGGACTGGTCCACCTAGTGATAAGGAGGCAGAAATCAGGAGTGAGAGCTCCAGCAAGAGGAAATATTCTGAGGTGGAGGAGAGCAGGAGTGGCGGCTTGTCGCAGGTCATAAAGTCTAAGGAAGACTTGGTGAGCTCAGCACAACAATACCTGGGAGCCTACGGTTTGGAAGAGAACAGGAGGGCATTTTCTCCTGCTAGCCCTGAGCCCACCGAGAGCAAGAGAAGTGCTTTCACCGAGGTGAAGAAAGTCCAGCAGGGCCTGAAACACAGCAACAAAAACCTTAGCTCCAACGCGGAGAACAAAGGCACCGGGCGGCCCAGCAGCAGCCCGTCAGAAAAGCAACTGAACATCAGGCAGGTGCTAAGCGAGACACAGCCCCAGTCCCGCCTGGAGGGCTCCTCGCTGGGCAGCGCCTTCACCTCAGTGCCCCAGCAGGTCAGCGGTGGGGAGAGGAAAAGCGCCTTCAGCCAGCCCACCCGCTCCTTCTCCCAGCTCTCGCCCCTAGTAATGACCCCCAAGCTCCTCCCCGCGGTGGACTGCCACCCTGCCGTCGGGGACACTATCTCGTCCAATCGGCTCTACCAGGCTGACCACCTGGCTGCCAAACTCCAGAGCTCGGAACTGGGCAGCAATTGCCCGGTGCCAGGCGGCCTCCCAAAACAGAGCCCCTTTCTTTATGCAACAACATTTTGGCCAAAGAGCTCCGGACCTATTCAGCTGCAGATGCCCTCGGCGCTCACCCTCCTGCCTCCATCCTTCACTTCGCTCTGCCTCCCCGCACAGAACTGGTGTGCCAAATGTAACGCTTCCTTCCGCATGACCTCTGACCTGGTCTACCACATGAGGTCCCACCACAAAAAGGAGTATGCCATGGAGCCCCTGGTGAAGAGGAGAAGGGAGGAGAAGCTCAAGTGCCCAATCTGTAACGAGTCTTTCAGGGAGCGGCACCATCTCTCACGCCACATGACGTCTCATAACTGACTCCTTCTGGGTTTTTTTCAAGGTGGGAGGGTTATTAAACATCTTGTTTAATGACAGTTTCAAAATGGAAATTATTGTTAAACTGGAATTACATCCTGAACGCACTAGTTTTCACTTTTAAAGGGATTTTGCTTTTTTCCTTCAAGTGTCATATTTTTGCATATGCAAATAACTTTAAAAAATATAATATAATAGGAAGCACTTAAAATTTGGAAATAAGGGAAACCATAATGATATGTGTAAATGTTGTATTTTATATATACAAAATGTATAAAATGTAGGTACATTCCATGGTTTATTATTGAATTTTTTTCATGTTATTATACTTATAAAAGGTTGATTACTGAAAACAAATGGGGTTATGATGTCCGACTATATTTGAGAGTGCATGTAATATTAAATAGATATTGATTTAATACGCAGTCTATACAATGCAGTGTAAATACCTGTTTTGTTTGAATACAAAGTGTATTATTTTGTGTCACTGTGGAATAGTTTCAGTGTTTCTTCCTTTTGCTGAAATTTACTACTTGATAGTTTATTTAATCATGTTGAATGCTTTGACAATAAAATAGATTTATTTTCATTCCAGTGTCTCCAACTTCATTTGTGTGAATATTCTCAACAGTACTTGCAAAATCTCAACCGACATACTTATGTAGACTACGAACCTGTTAAGAATCATTAGTAATTTGGAACCCAAAGCAAACGGAAAATGGGCAACCTTGTGTGTTTGTGTTTTTTTTTTTAATTCTCATATTTTAAGGTTCGTTACGAATATTATTTTTCTATTAATAATAATAGCTACAAAACATGTAGTTTTATGTAACAGCGGTTAGTTTAACGGTTATCCTTTTGATTTATTTCAATAATAAGTAATAATTCGAGTCTGTGAAGTGTAGGTGATATTTTAAATACTTATAATTTTATTTATAAACAATTTATAGATCACCTATCACTATATACGCGATTTTAACCGTAACACGGACTTGTTCCAAAGTACATTTTAATCCACGTAGACGTAGTAAAATTGAAAAACAAAAATTACTTTGTAATAACAATATGAAATACAATGCTTTCGTTATATAACCATGTCAGTGGAATCATTGAGTTTCTTATGGGTAAACCACATTAAATTAAAGGCAATTTTACAAATTGTATCAGTCTCTGAATGGTGATAGGAACTATTAAAACGGACCGATTCGTATTACGTTACATCGCCCTGTTCAAAAAATACACCAAATCACGCTTTGCTTCAAAAATGGATCTGGCTGAACCGAGTGTAAAAATGTTTAGCTCAGTGTAGAATAGTCGGCAGCCTTGTAAAATAATTAATTAATCTAGAAGACATTACAAATTGCTTGTAGTTGTCCGTTAATATCAGGGGTTATTTATTTATCAAATTATTATTATTATTATTATTATTATTATTATTATTATTATTATTATTATTATTAT
>JAOVYW010000093.1:4707150-4718497 GCA_025775045.1 Hiodon tergisus | reverse complement strand
CACACACACACACGTGAGTAAATACAGGCATACTTAAATTATGTTTTACATGCTCTATCATTCACCTAGAAAACAGTGGGCCAAAGAAATTGGTCAGTCAATCTAATAGCATGCAAACAAGGATTAGAGTTTTCTACTAGTTATCCACTGACTCCTATTACCCCATTCTTTAGTGAATTAGATGTACGCTCCGGTCATATTAGGTAGCCATGATTTTCATTAATTAATTAACTGAACTATTGCAAAGTGGAGCTTTCACCAACATAATGTTAATTTGGGAATGTGCATAAATACAAACAGGAACACATGGGTCAAATACATGTACTGAGTAATCTAAGGCCTGCCTGGATGAGAGTCCTTCCAGAGCTTTATTAAGACATTCTGGGGTGTTGTCAACAGGTGGGGGTGCCTCTGGGGTGTGCATTTTGGAGTCATCATCTCCCTCGCCCTCTCCCTCTCCCTCTCTGTACTGGCCCACTCTGTCATCTCCATCTGTTTCCTGCATGATTCAAGAGCACAGAGAAAGTACAGGTCAAGGGCAGTCCTACAGAGGAAACATTAAAGTCCACTAATGATTCTTTTATTAAATTAAACAATGGTGAAATTAGCAAGAGTAAGGAATACATTCTTTATTTGGCCTTCCCTTAGTATGAACCTAATACACCTGGGGGAACAGTCCACTTAGTGAATGTATTGAGACTGAATCAATGTTTTATTTATTATATCAGTGGAGAACTATATTGCACATGGATTTTGCAGATGGACAGCAGTCTGCTCCCAAACATTCTAATTACAATTCTTTATGCCTAACAGCCAGCTGGAGGTTAGCACTCTAATAAACCCAAAATCCAATGCATTTCCATCCCAGATCAACTATCCAGTTAGTGAAGAGCTTGTTACTTAGGTAGCGTTTGAATGTGACCGGAAAAAGGGAAAAAATGTATTGGCAAATAGATATTTTCAGGGAAAGTAGTTTAAATGACCTTCTGCCCCACAGAAACACAGCAGCTAGGGCCCCAGGAAACACCACCAGATGAATCTGTGATAGGCACATGACACTGGCAATCGACACAAAGGATAATCAATTAAATAAAAGCCGACAAATGGCAAACACTAAAAGTTATAAATAAATGTTAAAGATAAGGAGGAAGGTCTTCTCAGCTGTGGCACAATGGGAGACTGACAGGAGAAGTGCCCTGTGTCTTTAATGAGCTACTGCCAAATCGTGATCAGGCTCAATCCTCCAACCCAGGGAAATGTTGGCCATCTGTACCGGATTACATCACCAGACAGCTGTGCAGGCTGTAAGAGCCCAGACTGGTAATCTGTTGAGGGGAATCAAGCAAAGGACCTTTTGGAAGACTCTTCTTAAGTTTTTGCTGGTACCAATAGGAAATACGCAGACTGTGTCCATCACTTTGACTGTATATGACAGTGACTGTGTATAACAGTGACTGTGTCTACCTGTCACTGTGACTATTGATGACCATGATGGCATTCGACTGTGTCTGTGAATGACAGAGAATGTCACTGTGGCTGTAGATGACCATGATGGCATTCGACTCTGTCTGTGAATGACTGGGACTGTCACTGTGGCTGTATTTGGGACAGTGGCTGTGTGTAAATAAGTGTGTGGCTACTGTTTAACAATGTATAAGAATATCGTCCTTCTAATGTTGTTATTAGAATTACAGGATTTGAAACTGCTGATATCCCTTCTTTGAACAAGTTATGCCCATGTTTTTTAACATGGTGTACTTTTCTATTTGATTATGGACCAACATCACGTCACTTAATAGGTTGTTGGGCCACCGTGTCTGGTCTACCAGAGCCTGGAATTCAACTATTTTGGTCCTCCATTTCCATACCGACTAAAGAAAAGCAATTAAATTAAAAATAAAAATACCGGTCACTTTAAATATATGTAACAATATTTATCTAAGACACTACATGGCAAACTGCCAAATCTTCATTTTAGACACCCAAGATTCAAAACACATATATCAGAGTAAAAAAATGAACAAAAGGTTTTAAAACAGATAGTAATGTCATTAGCTCTTTATAACCAGGAGAAAACAGCGGCTGCACACAAGTGGAAGAGCGCCGCCTTGGCTGGGGTGGTTGGGAATTGACAGGGCTTCTCTCAGTTCATCTCTAACCACCATCTCCTCTAGGCTTTCCCAGAGCCTGCAGCCTGGCAGTGCCAATCAGTGCTGAATCTCTTGTACATAGAGAGTTGGATTAGAAGAGACCAATTGTATAACTTCCTCACCCTCCCCGTTTGAGGTAGCAGGATTCATAGTAAAGTGACGTGATACATTGGCATAATTAGCCAATGTGTGTGTAATATATATTATATATATATATATATAGAGAGAGAGAGAGATTCCGCCAGCATGAACTATATTGATATCACAATGGTGTAACACACAATATGGTTACTGGCATTATGGAGTATTATACACATTACTTTTTTTCAGTGTTTTTCAGAGTCATGGGGCATTCTCTGGATTCACTTCACATCAGCCCCTCGATCACTAGTCATGTGTCTTAGTTTCCAAAATTATCTGGCAAGTGAGGCTGTTTTTTATGGGGTAGAATGAGCACAGCTCTTTATCATCCCAAAAAACACAAGTAGGTACCCCTTATCATTATTTATTTGTTTATTATGAATGAAACCCTGAAGAGTCTCATTTCTGTTTGCGTTCTTTGTTTTCCTTTGCGCGAAATGTGAGCACTAGAAGTTCTGTCGGCTCCAGACCATTCCGGAACGGAGCAGGGGGAGCATGCTACTGTGTCAATGACTTGTTTGTGAACTATGCGGCTAATTGTTGACCGCAGGAGTCACAATACCGGCTTTTAGTGTTGATTGTAACTGCAGATGACATTAGGGCAAAAGGCTGTGCAGAACAGGACGGAAACCTCCCCAATCTCTTACAAATGGAAATTGTGAATGAAACTCACCAGCGAGAGAGTTTCTTCACCCTGAAATAAATAGGAACAATCAAAGCCATTCAGAACCAGCAAATTCCAAACGGTGTCAAGTTTTGATTTGTCCACAACCTCTCCAATATTCATCCACTCCCCACTGAAGTGTCACACACCTACGGAGACACTGTGTCACTGAAGTCACTGTGTGGACAGGGTTAAAACAACATGACGATTTTAAGACGATCAAAACAACTGATTATTCACCATTAAGGGCTTAAAAACTCTGACCTAGAGTGATATGCAATATATAATAAATCCCCCTGCAGTACAATGCTAGTGTCTTGTTGGTCTCTTCCACAAAATAGACAGCCTGTTGTACTAGCCTCCAGAAAGCTGTCCCTTTCAGGGATTGTGACCAGTGCATTCATGGCCGAGACCTTTTCACAATGCACGGTAAGCACAAAGGACTCTACACAATTTGTTTCACAGCACCCAAATGATTTCAGAGAATGCTGTTGAGGCTACAGTGCTATAAACTGCATGTTCATTACAAGAAAGGAAAGGGTCTCCAAGCAAGTGACAGCTTATTCAGAGCAGCCCAGAGAAGCAATGAACATGCAGAGATGAAGACGCCACTCAGTATACTCCACTGGCGTGAATCTATTTGACTTCAGAAGGAGTTGCTTGGTGGATTCAATCACAGACCACTTACACAAAGACCAAGTGTTCCTGATGCTACAGGCTAACACACACCAAGGAAGGCAAACCACATAGAAAGCCACAACTCCTTTACTTAGAGAAAACCGGACCGAACAGGTTAATTTACAGCAATTTCACTGCTTTTCTTAATATTCTAAACTGGATTTGTGGTCAGAACTGATCATAGCCAAGAAATGACCAGATACTCAAAGTGCCAAAGGACCTACAATAATACAAAATAATGATAAAATATATATCAGCAAGAAATTAGTTTGAAGGGATTTTTTAGAGATCTACACTGCATGCACAGAGCTGGTGTGAAAATGACCTGAGAGTAAAGGGATTAACTGGCAGGTGAGGTCACCGGCTTCCTGTTAAATTAGGCTACAGTAATCCCAGTATAATATGTGCCCACAGGCTACTTTCTGCTGCAACCAGATTGCCATTATTTATCTATTTGTACATCTATTTATTACACTCAAATTGTAACCATCCTGACTGAAAAAGCAGAATGAGTTTGGCCCATCTCTTACTAAATAGTCTCTTTTGTTTGTCTCTGCGGCAACTCCAATCTTTCAAAAAAATGATTTAGTTAATTAGAATGTTATGTAGACATAGTAAAATAAAGGAACCGAGTAAACATTCACTGTGCAAGGGTAAACTGAGAAAGACTGAGAAAGCCAACGTATTCAAAATGCAAAGTTTTTCATTGGCAGACCAACAATAACATTTCTGCTGACAGTACACAACAATAAAAGAGGAATTAAAAATAAGACAGAATAACAATTATAAATAAAACTGATTACACTGATTAAAACTATGACGTGCACACACATTGGTGTATACACGTCAAATAATCTGATAATAATAATAATAATAATAATTAGTATTATTATTATTAATCAATAAAATTCATTAAATAACTGAGAACCTTTTGTCATTCATTATTGCATTTGCTCTACCAGGTGATTATGTACCCAGACACAAGGAAGGCACAAAGTAGTTTTTCTCCTAAGAGGATGGAAACACTGTCACTTGGTATTATGTCATTAAGGTCTCCGCATTGTGGGAGAAGTCTGGTTATGCCAGGGAAGTCCTCCTTTATTCCCTTGCATTTTTACTATTTGTGATGAAATGTAGCAACGGTTTTCACCTGCCAGGCAATGTCACCCCAATTAATCTGGTCTGTCCTTGTCGCCCAGCGTCAAAGTAGTGAGGAAACAGCATAAGCAGACACCTTTAATCAAACCTAGAATGGTTACGGCTTCTTTTGGACAGGGACATGTTTCTTTTTTTTCCTGCAAGTTCATGGGGTGCTGATTAAATCAACATTTCAATATAACATATTGTCAGTTCCATTCATTCCATTCACTTCAGCCTCACTATAATAAGATCAGTTGAAGGCAACAATCACACGTTGGGTCAGGATATTTAGTTTTTAAATGTAAATTGTCTGTCCAGTATGTAATCTTTCAGGTTGATTTTCATATAAACTAATTTTACTGTTGATATATTCTTGTAGCCTAAATATTTAAGCAATATCTGAAGAGAGTTAAGTAAACATTCTGAGAGCATGTGCCCGCACTGTGTGCAAGGGCAGGTTCCATAACCTGCTTCTGTGTGCACAAAAGATTTGATCAGATTACGTAATACTATATTATTGTATCATACAGGCTTGTAGCAGTTAACTTTGATACTCCAAAGGTATCAGAGTTACAGTTTTAGCTCTGGTGCTTAAGGAATTCATTTTGTATTTGTCTTAAGGAGTTTTCCAAAGTATGGATTGCATAGAAATAAATGAAGAAAAAAAAACACCCCTTAACTGAAATAAATGTCAGTGTTCTTGTCCAATAATACCTAGCAAGGGTTACTTCAACTGGCAATTAACGAGGTTATGAACTAGTCGCTTATCCATGCCTGTTTTTAATGAAAACACAACCCTGGAAGCCTGTAAAATAATGTTTTGTAGTGCTAGGTTGATTTAGTTCATATCTTTGCTAGATAACATTCTTTACTTCGGTTTCCTTTTCCCCCTCCACCAGAGTTCACCAAAGATACCGTGTCAAGAAGTCTATGGCTAGACGTACTCAACCTCTGTCTCAGAACTTAATCTCCCACCAGGGAGCAATAATCGGCTGGACCTGTACAGTAATGGTGTTGCCATCATCAAATTGTTGTATTTGTGTGGCACGAGTACAAACATGCTTATATTTCTTAGTCCGTTCCCTGGAAAACCTGAATGTGTAGTACATGCCATTGCCCAGGAAGTCGAAAATTGCAATTAGGCTTTTTTAGGAGTTGCACTGGATATTGCACTGCACTAAAAGTACTGTAAAGATTTGAATTACGTTCATACAGTACAAAGGTCCAGGGCTTTGAAGTCACCTGTCCTTGACTAGTCTTTCATTCATAAACACTAATGAGTTTCAAAGGATTTCAGTTTTCTTTTAGTCAAGAGTCAACCTTTGAGCCTCCTACGGACATACACGGCAGAAGCAGGAATTATATTAGCACATAAACAAATCTGCTTCAATCCTCCAAGGTCAAGTGAAAAACTGTTTATTCTCTGTAAGCAGATGCCATCGGGCAATTCTGCAATATAACAGAGCTGATCTGTTCATCATTGTCAGTTAAGCAATGAGTCCTACAAGTGAAAAAAAAAACTGCTGTGAAAATGACTAAAATAATATGGTGAAACGAAGAAATGACAAAAGCTTGGCAGGCTGATTTGCACAAGGTGACAATGGTTCTCCCTTGTGCTACCTCCTTTAAGCTAGAAGACTCGGGGACATATATTATGCACTGGGTGTCTGCTGTAAAACAAGGACAAATTTTACTCTCCAAAATAAAGCAACAATGGCACTAAACACATTAATTCGTACATTTCGCGATGTAGGCTATGCGTTATATCAACTATGCAGGGGAACTATCGCTGGAAAGTCACGTGTGGTTCAGATTCACGTTTATTGCTATGTTTCTGATATCGTTCATTCTTTATTTGACAATGAGGAGCGGTAGAACCTTTGCACTTAGATAACCCCGGGGTGTCTAGGAAACCAAATAAATAACACAATTTCGACGTCCTATATCTAAGTAGGAAATGGTTAGCGGAGAGAGTTTTTTTCCCCACGTCGGTACTTACGAAACACAATACATGATAACTTCCCATGAACAATCGCTGTGCATTGATAATATATAGAAGCAGTAGAACTCTATAAACTAGCCTGCCCGACGTCCTGTTAGGTAAGGGAATCTACAGTTTACTGAATAACCTGCAAGCTGGCTATTTCCTGGTTACAATAATACATTCATAATTGCAAATTAAAGCGGGTAGATGATTTATTCTCAAATCATTTAACCGAATATGGGAGGCTATAATGTCACGCTCTACGTTTGTAGGTTATTCAACTAACGTTAGGTTTTCAGGATTAGGCAGGTGTTTCAAACGAACAGGTATTAAGGAAATATCGTCGTTAGATCTTACAGCTTGACATCCATTGAAAGTGTCTTAAATTAATATTCTACAATTTATACTATATTACTTTAGCTGGCTTGTCTGTTACTCATATAGGGGTAAAACAAGAACAGACTACTATTTATTGGCATGCAGTTTTGAATGAGCGGAAGGTCAACCGCAACAGTACAATAATGACCAGGAAAAAGCGCAGAGCCTATGAAAAGCAGAAACAGCTTTAAAGAAAATAGTGTTGAGCTGCAGTCTCCGCAGATAATGGAGTGATCATCCAAATATACGCATGTGACGAGCTGCTTGGTAGCTAGCTTACTAGCACAAATTACATTACACCTAATCCAAAACACTGTTATATGTAACTTCTGGACGAGTCTTATTTTACCTTGTCACTGATGTTTTCGGAACTGTCAGGGTCTCCTCCGCCCCTACGCTTTCGCAGGTCTGTCATTACTTCGCAGTAAATAAACCAGGCAAGAATTTATCGCACTGACAGACTCCACGGAAAACCTCAGTTTACAGTACCAGCCCCATTCATTAATACCAATCGGTACCTTTTGGAAAAAACAAGCTAAGTATCCCAGTTTGAGTGGTTCAGAGGAACTGTCCAAGACCTTGTATGTTTCACCTTGGGTCCTGTCAGATTGCGTCCGTTTTTCAATACCACAGTAGGAGCTCAATTTCCAGCTTGGTGCAGCGGATCAGATCCTCAGTAAGCCTCCCATCTCTCTCTCTCTCTCTCTCTGACGCAAGAAACTAAACTGTTCACTCCGTACCAAGCTTTGATCTTCGATGGTGCAGCGCGAAGTCGGACGCTGTACCGATACACACAGTAGGCTGGGACAACGTTCCATCAACAGCGCTGCTTTTTTACACTTTTGTAAGGCCAACACCTGACATGTAAATTGTTATGACGTCACGAGTAATTAATCATGTATTTTAAACACAGAGAACAACGCAACCGGTTATCTGGTCAATGTGAACTGAAATCGGTGTGCTTGGTCAAAGGAAAAACAAAAAAAACATTGAGGATCAATATGCTAGGCTAAGTGCATACTTCTCACATTTCAGCCGTCGCCTAGTCATAAGGTGACATCGTAATGAATTAGTTAAGGCAAGTACACAGACGTGGGGAAAGGATACTATGTGGTGCACCGAACATTTATAGGTATACATTTCTCTTCGTTCTCCGGATTTCAGGCTTGAAAAAAGCACATCCTAACAGTAATTCACAGCTATGGTAGGCTAAAATGCTAGGGATTAGCCGGACTGGGGTTCACATTATGTGTGAATGGGGTTCATGCACTGTTGCTAAAATCTTAAATTAACTGGGTTTGAAGAGCCTACGGGCTGCTTATATTGAGGGATATTGATGTGCAAAATTTTGCAATCTTAATTATTCTCCATTCAGAGAAGGCTGATTTACAGGTCAATGAGCAGACCCAAATTAAACACTTAATTTAATTAATAATGTATAAAGGCATGTTTAATCCGTAATTTCGTTGCAGCCAAATTTGTTTAAGCAACAACAGTGCAAGAATCCAGACCTTGTCATTTGCTTATTACACCGTGAAAAAGCCCAGCAGCGGTGCACAATTTGCGTCACCTTACTGTGGTGAGGTGGGTAGGAGTCGGCTGGGCTTCTCTAGTCGCTAAGGAGTGTCTCCTATGGCAGTACTTGCCTCTCCTCCATTTGGCGCAATAGGCTTACTCTGCCCGCTACCATGCCAACAGGTTAGTCACACCACTAACCTTTCTCTTCCTTTTTGGTGCCACCTAATTAAGACCAAAAACTAATAACCTGATAGAAAGCTTATGTTCTAAGACTAGGCAGTTGAGAGTTGTGCACTTGACTTGTGCAGCAAGCCCTGATATCTGCCTTAAGTATAATTCTCCAGTGTAGATGGGTCATTTGCACAGTGAGACATAAACCTGAACACTTGATAGGCCGTGCACTGGACCTGGTGTGAACTTTCTACTTACTGAACTAAACTACCTCAGCTCTGTTGAGCAGACAGAGAGCAGCATCTTCTCTCCACTCGCTCACCTTAACCACCTTCTGACTTTCATCCAGGGGTGCCCTGCATGGGTGTCACAATTATCCTTCACAGGGCCCGTTTAGCAGTTACTGAGTCCACTGCATAGACCTAGGATTTTCGATACTAACCAGCCCCTAGGCTGCTCTCCCCTAGGCTGGCCAACCAGCCCATGGTTCAGAAACATTATGATACAACAATGGCTTCACCAGCACCAATGGACCAGGTAACATACCCTGATCCCTTTAGTTTTTCAATCAAATGGAGATTAAATCTGAAAATATGTTTTATAAAAAAAAAAAAGACGTGAGGAAGACGTCTGGTTTAAACATAAAAAATATATATTGAAAGCATTTTACATATTGAAAGTATTATAGCTATAATCAGGATATCTTGGAAAAACTTTAAATAATAAAAAAAACAAACAGTGCATTTGCACACACAGCATACAGACACAATGCCGGTAATTTGCCACACAGCATACAGATACTGTGGCGGTAATGTGCACAGAGCGTACAGATACCGTGCTCACACAAGGAGGCCTGATGACCACTGGATACACTTCCCTTCTGACCGCAAAATCTGACCTCATTCCCATATAATGCAGTTAATTTGAAAAAGATAACGACTAATTCATCATAAAGTAATGTGTAAACGAGTAAGGGTAAAAAAAACAAAGCGTACAACTCAATCTATGTTGAAAATGAAGAAGAATCACCAAACCAGGCTCTTGGTGGTAAATAGCAGGAGTTTAATCGGAAAAAAAGAAAAGAAGAATTAACAGAACTATTGCATTATAGTTACATACTTCTGTTGGATTAATCTACTCTTCATTTTTTGTACTGAAGACAAATATACAATGAACATTCAGCTATCACAGATTGCACACTGGGTAATGTAGTAATGCAGTCTAGCACAAGACCACCAAAAATAATCAAAATTTCATCAGTCCGTTTCCACATATTGTACAAAATCCCACCCCTGTCCACTTTTCCTGGAGTCCTGTAGTAATTACTGTACACATCCACTTTTCAGGGCTGAGTTATTGGTTAATGCCTTAAGTAGGGAAAACCTAGAATGAAACATATACATTTCACTGACACAGAAAGTCAGCTGTGTTAATAGACATGCAACAAGTAACAAAACTTGCTGAAATTATGGTATTCGTAAAAATAAAAAACAACAACAACTTTAAAACCAATAATCGCATAAATACTTTATACAGTTGCTTTTACTGTAAAGAAATGCAAACAGGTGATAGCGCTCAAAAGAAAATTGCATCCCATTTAGACCGTGGTTCCTTACAGTTTGTACATAAGGTGGTGCAAGAAAATAAAAATAAAAGGAAAATAAACCTTACCGGTAGATTCTGATATCTAGATTTGGAAGCTGGGTCCATTCAATCTGATGTCATAGTTGCAGGCTAGATATACATACAGTACATGAATTAGGATATCATAATAAGAGTGCACACTATACATTAGAGTAGGAGAGGTAACGTCTAAGACTGTACAATCAGAAATGGATTACTGCACTTACGCTACATGACACAATGCTTGAGAGTTTTCGCACATCTGACAAAAAACTAAAAACAAAAACAAAGAATTGTAGTTGTTAAAGCAGCAATAACGTGTAGGGTTGCCCACAGTACCAGAGAGAAATTACGCTAGGAGGGATAAGAAGCCGTTTACGTTGATAAAAGATACACACGTTCTCCATTTCTCAGTCTTTACTTGGACACTGACAAATAGGAGTCTATTGCTGATCTTTAACTAAATGCATGAATAAATATCTGCTGACAAATAGTCAACTGCAGTTACTGCAGGCTTTCTGTTTAAAAATTGAGAGGGTTTCCATGTGTTCTTCTAGTTGCCAAAGTACTTGATTTGACAACATCCAAAGAGTCACCCCCTAGTGGCACATCACTAAAATGGCTTGACTCAGTGTCCACTTTCATTGGACATCAAAGCCGAGAATGTCTATCACAGCTACCTAATAACCCAATAGCTCTGTATCAACACACCCTTACAAATAAAATAGTAATCTAGAGAACCATAATATTTAGCACATAATTATGCATTCAACAAATAAAGAACCTGTGACATACTGTATGACAATACAGTGATGACACACTGACACTACATCATTACCAATTATTTTGGTAACAAATATAAACATTTTAAAGTCTCTTTCACGACATTACAAAAAAACA
>JAOVYW010000093.1:4675281-4707050 GCA_025775045.1 Hiodon tergisus | reverse complement strand
ACAAAAAAACATGATCGATTAAAAAAAGAAAAAAATATCTTGATATAGGCAAACTCCAAACTTGTTTGATATGCTTCTTGAGTAAGTCTTTTTAAAATTAAAATCAACTAACATACCTTGTCATGATCATGAGAGATCTGCAATAGGATAAGCGTACAAACAGACCACTTGATAAGTGTTAATCCAATCCAGGGACGCTAAATATATCACAAGAGTATTTCGTAAAACATTTACCCTGGTTGATTGCAACAGAACTACTTTTTAATCAGGCAATAGCATACAGGTACTGCGGGCAACACATTAACGAAAAATAAAAACTGTAAACATTTCTTTTTAAAGTAATTGCATTTAACCCATTTTAAATGCACTAATTCATTAACATTCATAGTCCACCATCATTCCCAATATGATTCTGTGGCTTGTGATAGACTAAACAATTTCTCTTTAAACCCAAGAGTGACTCCTCAGAATCCCTATGTAGGCAAAACTGTTTTCAATAGTTTCTTTATATCCTAGTTAAAAAGGCCATTGTATTTATTTACAATATAAACAACTTTGTTTCACTTCCAAAGGAGGCCTTACATACAGATTATCTAAAATCTAAAAGCCTGCGATTCCTTGAAGATGTTTAGTGGGGGTTAACAAAAAAATTGCGAAATGTTATGTGGGTTATGTGGCTATGTGGGATAAAAAGCATAGATCAAGAGCCACAAAGTTATTTAGAATATTTTCTACCCCCCCATTCCCCACCATACTTATTTGCCACTCACAGAACATCAAACACTCTTAAATCAGTGATCCCTTTTTTCTACATTAGTGCTTTATACACAGTACGGGGAAATACAAGTGGGCATTCCGACACCGTCCAGGTGTGAGGCCCAAGGGAGCCATAAGGTCCAACGCCATGGGCGCTAGTTTCGGGATCCCTCCTCGCACCCCCGCTCATGCTGCAGGTTGTAGTAACAGTTCTGACACACCCGGACGGGGGAAGATATTTTCAGCCGCTTGATTTCCGACTGGAAACGACTGCACCTGGAAAGAGAGAGAGGCCAAGCTACATTCTTCTGTCTGTGCACTGCCTAGCGCTTTGTGAGGTCCATTTCCAGGAACAGGGAAGATCGCAAAAGGAGGCTTGTGAAGGGATGGGGGAGGAGGGCAGTTTGACAGCATGACATTCCCACACACACAAACAGCATACTTGTAGCTAACACAAAAAAAGCACCCTTGCCAACCCAATCACACACACATACGCCATCAGTTTGATGTGACATTGAGGTATGAAATGGGCGATAAATTCACCTGTCTCGAGAGGTTTTTTCCTTTTTTATCTTACACAAAGGGATCTGACAGATTTGACAGGAACAACAAGCATGTCACCAGAAACTATTGGCCTTGACAGTGTGTTATATCTGCTCAGGAGAGTCTATCACCCTCTGTGTGACGGCTATAAAGAGGGGACGTGGCCTTTCTTCTGCAGTATGTTACTTCTGCTCAGGAGACTGTCTCCGAGTGAAGGCTTCACAGAGAGGGTATGGCCATACTACTGACATGTTACTTCTGCTCAGGAGACTCTCTCAGTGACGTCTTCACAGAGAGAGAGTGTGGCCTTACTTCTAACAATATGTTAATTCTGCTCAGGAGTGTCTCTGCACAGAGGCTTCACAGATGAAGGAGAGAGGGAGTGTGGCCTTACTTCTGACAGAAGAGCTGCCCGCAGTTCCTGCAGTGGTGCCGTCTCTCGGTGAGGGAGAAGCGCACGGTGCAGCCCGAGCAGCTGTCCACAACCTCGTCCTTTACCCAGTGGTCGGCCGCCGAGCGGCCGGGCTGGTCACTCACCGACCAGCTGAACACCCGGCCACGCCCGTCACCCACCAGAATCTTACTGTGGTCCCTAAAACGAGGGTCATGTTTTTAAGAAGCGCCTGCACCGAGTGGCACAGCTAGGTAACAATGATCTGCCTCTAGCATGGTTCAAAATAAACTTTATTCAACCCAAGCATAAAATCAAAACCCCTGTCAATCAATAGTTATGAAAATATTGCACAATCGTTACTATCAACAACATTATAAGTGGATTCCTCATAGGTTAACATCAGTGTATCACTAACTATTAAATCATTCTGACCTGTGCTGCAAAACAGAGATGAGACACAAGTACCTTGTAGCTAACAATGGCCCAGGGCCTTGGCTTTCAAAACCACAAACATGTGCTTTAAGAGCTGGCTTAGAGATTACCGAGAGAGTTAAGGTCCACCTACTTTGATATGGCGAGGGAGCTGATTTCTGCAGGGTGAGCGTTGTCCTTGCGGTCGAACGCTGTGTGCATGGTGAGCTTGCTGCGGAAGACCAGCTGGCGCTCCCACCTGTAGCCTGTTCACACAAAGAGAGCAGCTGTACATCACTCCAGGACCAAGTTATTTCAATGGCTTCCTCAAAAGCACACCAAAGAACCCAGGAAATACCAAAAGTACACCGTTGCTATTTCTGATGTGGCCCATTGGGTTTTACAATTTGTCTCCAATTTGAAATGAGAAATTGTTCATATCGCAATATTATCCACATTCTGGATGATGCCAATATTATATAGTTATATACACGTTTTTCTGAACCACATTTTATGGGCCCTGCAAAGTTTACAGAGAACAATAGATGAAAACACACTATAGACAAAGCCCCCTTTTTTTCCTACTTTCTCCCCTGCAGCAGCCCCAGTCACACTCTCGCTTTCCTCGTGTTCATTCATTTCCGTGTCTATCGTAAACTCCAGAGTTTACTCTAAGCTAGTACCAGGTTGGCAGCAGTGTTACTGCCACACAGTAGGAGGAGAAAACCATTAACTTGTTGAGTTAAAGACCAAAGTCCCTGTCTGAAGGAAGCTATCGCTTCTTTCACTGTGTGGTGCAGGCCATACCAGGTCTGAGCTGATTGTAGGTTCGGGCCTCCATAGTGGCTGGCTGCAGTGGCTGTGGGATGGCGCTGTACGTGATGGGGAGAATGTGTGAGCCGGAGGGACGTGTCTGTCCCTCCGAGTAGTTCACAAACACAAAGCCGTCCTTCTCGTCCAGGCTCAGGGAGTCGGACCAGCGGCGCGAGTCGTCCGAACCACCGTCAGCCACCCAGGAGGCGGTGTGCCGAGACCCGGCGACCTTGGACCGGGCCGGGGCACTGCCGGTGTGCCTCGGGGCAGCTCTGGGTTTGGGTTCCTGGCTCACGCTCTGGTCCTCTCCGTCAGAGTCGCTGCTATCGTCATCGTGAGCCTCTCGGCCCTCTGCAGTCAAGCAAACACATACTGTTACTGACTCACTGACATGCTGATGACATACTGTTACTGACTCACTGACATGCTGATGACATACTGTTACTGACTCACTGACATGCCGATGACTCACTGACATACTGTTACTGACTCACTGACATGCCGATGACTCACTGACATACTGTTACTGACTCACTGACATGCTGCTGACATACTGACTCACTGACATGCTGATGACATACTGTTACTGACTCACTGACATGCTGTTACTGACTCACTGATATGTTGTGTGTTACAGACACAGGGTTACCTTGAATAAAACAGTGGCCTGATGCTGGAATGACATACCTATCTTTTCCTCACTGCAACAATCAGCTACATCTGGGGGCTCCACTGGCTCAGGGGCAGGGGTTTCAGGGACCTGCAGGAACTCCATCCTCCAGAACTGAAGAAACGTGTTAGTGAGTGAGAAGAAACAGACGTAAACACTTGAGCCCCTGCTGCGTTTGTGTGAAGTGTGGTGATCGTCTGCTTTACCCGCACTACGCCGTCCGAGTGGCCGGTGACGATGACGTTCTGCGTGTCCCACTCATTCATCTCTGACACGCAGCAACACAGGATCAGCTGGCTGCGGCCGGTGAAGGTGTTCACACTGACGATGGGGCCGCCGTTGATGCTCCACACGTGGATGTAGGTCCCGGCGCAGGACACAATGTCGCCCTGCAGGCACACACGGTCACATGGGATTAACCTCATCAGCTCTACGTCAGGTGTTCTCCTCAACACGAAATGAGTGAAAATGAGTGGGTGTTCCGCTTGCAGAAGGTGGCTTAAGTACTCCTAACTCACACTGCTTCATTAAAGCATGCTTCAGGATGAGGTGCAAAACACAGAGATATACTGACACATAGCTGACAATTAATGCTTTCTTAACAGTTATAGCATGCTAGCGTAAAAACGGCATCTTTCCTGGAAAGACTGACAGTCCTTAACAATTGAACCTTAGGGTTTCAAGAAGAAAGCGGGACAGGAGCGCGCTGCTGGGTTCCCCCACCCACCGTCAGCTCGTTGATACAGAGGGCGGAAACGGGGGCCCGGTGGCCCCGCAGCTGGGTGACAAAGGACAGCTTGTTGAGGTCCCAGATAATGCAGGTGCGGTCGCGCGAGCCGCTGACGATGATGTGGTAGGCAGAGGAGGCCGTGAGGCACGTGACCGCGTCGGTGTGACCAAGCAAGGCCTGTGGTCAGAGAGAGTAAGAGAGAGAAACACTGTGCATCACATCATTGTGTGCATAACATCAGTGCCCTGGTAGCAATGTTGTTAAACGAAAGCAAATGTAACTTTAATTACATTTTTTTTGCAATGTCCAAGAGACTAAAACCATGTTTTCTTTAAAAATATACTTATGGATTGCTTCACTTAAACTGAGGAAATAACCTGTTGAATTTTAGGTGCACTACTACCCTGATAAAGATTAAGCCATGCAGAGAGAGCAACTCACCTGCTTGAGAGACAGTGTCTTGGCCCTCTCCTTGGAGGTGCCCATCTCCCACACGCAGATGGCTGTACTGGTACCCCCCGTGATTACCAGCTTGGGGTTTGGACAGATGGCACAGAGGATCTGACCCCATTCCGACAGGCACTCGTACACAATGACGGCCTAAAAACCAAACACACATTCAAACCATCTTTGTCTTGAATTCCCTTTAACTGTCAAGTTACAATAAAAAAACTAATCTTGAAACATGAAGCTGGAAACATGAAGCTGGATGGACACCAGGGGGCAGAAGCGTTGCGTCTACCCTATCGACTGCAGTGTTACATGTAAAAAAGGAGGCCTCTCTAATATGAATTTCTCACTATCTCACAATGCACCATCTTATTTCTTCATACTGAGCTTACAATCCTCATCCAATACAACACTTATATGAACATAAGGAAGGGTGGAATCAGATTGACGAAAGGGCTTACATAACTATCTTACTGAAGTCAATTCTGTACAGGTTCACAACAGTCTGCCATGAACGCAGTGGGAGGCGAGATGGGATGGGAAACTGAACCGACTTTCTCACTGGGTCACAGGGTTGTGATGTTCGGGGAAATTGACCTTGTCGGACTCGTACTGGGCCAGCCGGCAGCTGAGATCCGCATATCCCCAGGCGAAGGTTTTGTTCCAGGAGGGCGGCGCTAGAACCTTGTTCTGCTCCACGGCCAGAACGCCCTTGTCGGTGCAGATGATCTGGCCAACTGGCTCTTTCAGCTCTGCGGCACAAACAAATGGTGGCATGAGGGGAATGAGGAACAAGCCACGAGGGGCCATGTTGTTTTGTTAAAACCAGCTTTTTTGCTCAACTAAATTGGAAGTCGTGTTTCCAGACTCAGTGCCCGGCCAAGTCTACCGTTTGCTGTATTATCATTTAGTTTTTTTCCCCCGTCAATGACAAACAGAGGGGGCACAAGATTGTATCTAGGGGGCAAATTCCTCCTGGTGACTGACCAATACATTTTTTAAATTATTTTTTTTAAATAGAGCCAAAATATTAACACAGATTAATACGGCCAATGCACTCAGCTGGGCAGGTTAGTACTGTGGACACCTCATCTCCCTCACCTTTCACAGGAGCCAGCGAGGGACGCAGGTTATCCAGGTGGTGGAAGAAGATCTTGTCGGCGGCAGAGCTGACGGACACGGGCATGCCTGGGACCTCCCCATTGGACCTGCTGCGTACGCGCTTCGGGGGGTGGGGCTTCTTGAAGAGCTGAAACACACAGACACAGTGTCAGCTTGGTCAAACCCAACAAACCCAAATGACCCCTAGGAAAACTATAGGCAGAAAAACTGAAAATGGTTTCAAAGGAAGAATCTGAGGAATAATCTACAAAACTGTCATTTCATTTTACCTCCTGTTGAAGTCTCATTGTTAAATAAGTCATTTTACATCAGTCAACCGGCTAGCTGTGCAAGTACATAGCTTTCAATTTTAAAAAAAGGAGGGCGTTGACTTGGGTACCTGTTTGGGAATCTGCCCAAAGTTATTGATGAAGCCAATGGTGGCGGTCTCCTTGAGCGGGTCGTTGATGTTGTAGATGTCTACCTGGCCCTCGTAAAAGAGGTGGTGGAAGACGTTAACCGCCTCCACGGCCGGGGGCCCCTGCTGCTTGAAGCCAAAGATGAGGTCGATCCACTCGTGCAGATGGGCACTAACGTAGTCACACTCGAGAGCCTGGAGAAAACGTGGTTATACTGTTGTAAGGGTGTTCACCTCAGCTACAACTGTGAGCGTTACGGTGATGCAACCGGGAGACCAAAAATAGCACATTCGGTCTTCATTCATTGCTAGAACCATTAGCCGTTGCATGTAGTATGCCAACTAAATCCGACGTCACATACCTCTCGATGGACTCGGATAAACTCCCTGGGATCACCCTTTGCCCAGGGGGGGAGGATCACATCTCCTAATTTAGTGCCATTCTGTTTGCTACCTAGTACCAGTGGAAAAGGAGACAGCCAGTTTAACAACTCCAAACAACAGAGAGCCACCGAAAAAAACATCAAAAGTGGTCTCGTCACCTAGGTCAAAGTTGTTGGAGTTGAGGAGAAACTCCGGGAGGTAGAAGAACTCTGGGATGAGCTCTTTGACGTCGGCCATGTTGTGCTTGGCGGCAGACAGCCAGGCCTCCCTGACGCTGTGAAACATCCTGTCCGCCAGATCAAAGTGACCTCCCTGTGGGCAACCGGGAACAGCAGCCATGAGAGACAAAACAAGAGTGGTCAACGCCTAGCACCAGTGTGGGTCACTCATGCTCCCGGTTGCCATTTTACTACAAATCACTCGCTTTGCTTTCAGATCATTTTGAGATGGTTACTTGCACTGTGAAGCCAGACAGCACTGAAAGACCCCTGTCCCGTTCTCACTCACTTGTAGCCTGAGGAAAATCTGAGTGAAGGGCTCCATTCGGACAAGGTATGAAGCCACAATCATGGCGGAGGAGTAGTGCGTCCCGTAGTGATAGGCCGGGGTTTCACCTGGAGCCCAAAGCACACCACAACACATTACGCGGCGTGAGCCAAGCGGCGACACAGGAACACATCTGGCAGAAAGGCTTTTGACGAGGGTGACGGTACCATTTGGGTCCTCCCAGTCCTTGAACCTCTTCTTGTACTGAGTCAGCCGGTCGTCCGTCTGGGCGCCCATGGGCTTGGCCAGGTTCCGGAATGTCTTGGGATTGCTAAGGTCCAGCTCCTTCGAGACCCGGAAGAGTACATTCTTATCATCAGCTGCTCCACAGCACTTTGGCCATAAGGTGAATAAGCACTCCAGCACACAGGGCTCATTTTGCACTCGGATGAGCGCCTTTACTGACTGAGCCACTCGATTTAACAAGATTTAAAAAGCAAATACATTAGGTTTGGTCTGGATAACCACAAAACAACTAACTTTATGACCTATTATGCAGATTTTTTGTGCCTCAAAGGGATAAAGATGATCCTTTGAGGGAGTCACTGTAATGCCATAATGACTCACCCCATTAAACTTTTAAAAACAAGGGAAATACTGTGTGGTTGCTCCCTCACAGTGGCTTCATTGTTCAATAAACAGAGGAAAGCGTTTGTCTTCTTGGTTACAGGAAATTTGTTTATAAGACAATAGGCTAGTATTTGGACAACTTTCTGGCAGATTAAATGTCCCATTTAATCTGGCCAATTGCTTACTCTTAATCATAAACATTCTTAGGTTCTTATATATAAATCTTGGCACAAGACGCTGTAATATGGGACAAACCGAGTTCTACTACGCGATAACCCGGACGTGTAAACACGGTTAGGCTGCAGCTTTTCTACACAAAATCGTACCTCTGAATCATAGTCGGCCAGGATCCAGGGGAAGACGGGGTACTGCATCAGGTCATTGTAAGACCTGCCTGCCAGTGTGTTGAGGTGCATGAGGTACTGGAAGTTACTTATTTCCCCTCTCTGTACAGAAGACAAAACATTATTACAATGTGGCATGTTGGCATCGCCTGGCTAGTTGCCACAGACATAACCCGAGTTTAACAGGAAGTGATCGCTGTGCTTACCTCCCACCGCTGCGTCACGGACCTCTCCCCGACCAAAGTACTCAACAGACCGGACCTGCGCGACACAGAGAAGGAACAACGCAGTGAGTCTGATGTCACGGCACGCCATGCAACTCCCTGATGCTCAGACGGGTCCCGGGGGCACCTACCCCTGCTCAACGCTGGTGTTGGGTCGCTGGCCGGACACAGACTCAGAGCTGTCGGCCAGTGAAGGGACCACCGCCAGGAACCTACAGCCATGCAGACAGGAGGGAACGTGTTACAGAAAACAACGCGACACACAACTTATCACTAAGGAGCTTTTTGTTAGTGTGTGGGAGTATGGTCTGTGCTCGATAACCTTGATAAACCATCAGCCCTCAATGGGAATCCTCCAGTAATCGTCCAGTGAACTGGCATAATGGTACACTATCTTAGCCATTTGGTAGGGTGCATATGTACCTCTGGTAGACTTTATTCCGAACTCCTTTCTGGAATGCCAACAGGTAGTTGCGCCCGTCACCTGAAAACACTTCAACGGCGATTGGCTGGGGGGAAGACAGACAGACTTTGAAACAGAAAGCAAGGAACCTGAACACAAACACAGGTGTCAGCCTCAGTCCGGACGGACTGCACTGGCAGTGACGGTGAAGTGCGCTCTCACCTGGAGAAGGTAACGTCGCTTGTGCACCTCCTTGATGTCCTCGTAGGCGAAGATGCTGTACGTCCTCTTTAGCTGGCTCTGGCCCTGCCGTGCACCCCGGGGTATGATGGCCTCGTGCATGCTGGGAAGGCCCAGGGACAGACGACACACCTCAGCAACACTTACTCTTAAACATCCAGGCACCAGAAGGGCGGAACATAATCTGATTAATCTGAGTCGGCATGGCATCGCGAAAGTCTGGCTTATTGAGAGAAAACCAAATTGATGTAGTTTCATTTTCCAAATTAATTTCAAATGAAAGAAGGTGCAGTATGAAATTGCTGCAGTAAATTAACATCCTTCTAATGTTCAATGAATGCTAAATTAATTATTTCCTATCCATAGTGTTGATTTTGCAAATAACACATTTTAAGAGACAAGAGGAGATTTTGGACAGAAGAGAAAAATTGTTTCCATTAAAAAGGTGGCTTCCACTCTCATAAGACTTAATCTCAATAATAATTTCTTCTCCTTGAATGATATTCATGAACAATAATATGAAGTGCAGAAGTTAATCTCCCACATTTGATATACTTTCTCCAGTTGCTGTTAGCCCGAAGGTAAAAGGTAGCATGGAATCATTATCTTCATTTGCCTAACCAAAGTGATCAAATTAGTAAAAACCACAAGAACCGGTTTCCTGCGCCTGTGTGTTTGGAATAAAAGTGGATAGCAGGGAGAGTTTGAGCTCACTGACCGGAAAGCAAAGCAGTCCACACATTCCACAGAGCCGTGTTACACAGCAACACACCCAAAACAGTCCACACATTCCACAGAGCCGTGTTACACAGCAACACACCCAAAGCAGTCCACACATTCCACAGAGCCGTGTTACACAGCAACACACCCAAAGCAGTCCAGACATTCCACAGAGCCGCGTTACACAGAAACACTTCTAGGTTGAACCCACTCTTAGGCACTTACTTCGGAGGCAGTGTTTCGATGTCGCGGATCTCTCGGGTCATCGTCATGGTGAAGCCGTCGATCACGTAGAAGTGCTCCTTGCCGAAGAGTAGCAGGCCCTCGCTGGTGTCCAGGCCTTGAACCCGGGCACATCGGTACATGTGCTGAATCTGTGCGCCAAAAACGATACGAAATTTCTCAGTACAAAGATTTTTAAAAACTGAGATTTTCCTGCCTAAATATATCACCTTCACTTGCATGGCTTACTGATGCAATAACACAAACCAACACTATTGCATGGAATACACATATTGTATGTGAACCAGCAGAAAAATGTCCACTGTAAAACATATTTGCAGTCTGAGAGCGTGTTCCCCGTTCACCTTTTCCCCCTCCTCCAGGAGCCTCAGCAGGGTGGTGTTGTCCGTCTTCTCCTCCCCGTCCATGGCCCCCGCCTCCAGCAGCTGGTCCGTCAGCTGGTCCTGGCTGTCCTCGTCCCCGCCGTCAACTGTAGAGCGCGAACGCTTCAGGGGGGGCTTCACCAGACCTGTCGGAGACAAGCTGTGGTCACGTCCAGCAAGGAACTGGACTCATGCTCTGCAGGTCCACACACTCACAAAGGCCGGTTGCAAACACACAGAAATAGAGTCATATTTAAAAACCGACACACATCTATACATTAACTGTGGGACTGGGAACCACACATCGCTTTCCTCAAGTCCACCAGGTCTTCAAGTGTGAAGCCCGATGGAGATGACCTTTGACCCCAGCACACACCTTTGACCCTGGCGATGGTGTCCTCCCCATGCTCCGGCTCGTGCTGAGTGGCCGGACCCTCAGAGCTCTGCTCAATGGAGTGCTGGTACATGCCCGGGTTCCCTGACAGCACGCGCATGTAGTACTCCTTGCTGTCGTAGCTGATGGCTCGCCTGTAGCGAATGGGTTTCTGTAGGTGGAGGGTTTGGGAGAGGTGGAGAGGATGAGCCCCGTGCTTACAAGCAGTCTCACAGACCATCACTCAAGAGATCAAACAAGGGAATGGGACCAACCATAAACATCCAACAGTCAAAAAGAGACAAAAGGATGCCTTTTAAGTTAATTAAATATATAGATATTTATATTGTATCATAACATTATAGTCATAACATTTTTTACCATGTCTACGAGTTCCAAAGGAATGCACGGATAATACATGTGTGATGTGTTTATAAGGGAGGTTTAACACAGCATTCCCCTGATGCACGCTGCTGTTGTGTGAGAGAGTAGAGCGGACGTTACCCACGACCCAGCCAAAAATAACTCCTCAGGCTGATTTAGCTCGACAGGCGCCACGCCATCGCATCCCGGCCAACGGGCCAGGACAGAGGAGCTCCTGATCCTGTAAGGCAGGCTATAAGCCAGGGTCAAAACCTTACATTTAAACTACTGTATCTGCTACTCTCGCCAATTTATGTCACATCAGACCAATTTAGCAACGTTTTTAAAATGGCTTGGACTGAAAGAGCTCACCTCCCCCAAAACTGCAAATGGCCAGCTACCATGACATGAATCTTAGGTGGAAAAGTAATTGTTGTCCCTTTGTTTGGAGGGATTGATGCATTTAGGGATCCATTAGGGATTTGTGGTTAAGAGGCTTAAGGAAATCTTGAGTGACACAATATCTTGTGCTGCGGTTTTAATTGTCCTTGTGTTTGCAGCAAACGCAAGCATTCGGGCCCAGCCTGAGATTTAAATGCATATTATTCGAAAACATCTGGAGTACAGCCACAGTTATTATTGCTATGCTGAATCCTGACATGCCAATTTCCAAACGTTTAACCGCCGTTAATAGAAATATTTCCAAGTCACACGCAGATACATTTTTATTGTCTGCACAAATGCTGTTTACCAGCCTGTCATTTCCCTTTACTGGGTATCTGAACAATAATTCAAACACATTACATTTTTTGTATATATTACATATAATTTTTTCATATGTCCACCCACCTTTGCTATATTAATGTAATAAAGAGGTTAATCTGCATATCTGTGGTCTCTTGACACTCTTGGAGGAAAGGTCACAGGGGACTGGGTCAGACAAGATTTATATAAGGGATAATCCACTGGAATATTGGTATGGTGCCATTTGGTAGGGTGCACGCACAAGCAGACACATTTAAACTCAAGGCCTAGTTTTTTTAAAATAACATTTATTTCACAGTTCCGATAAAACACCAAACATTAAGTAATGAGCAGTTATCAGTTTAAATAAGAATTTCTAAAATGGAACTGTCTCCTGTGAATACTAAAACTGGACTGACTGACCTTTAAATCCTGGCCCACAGGCAGTAATACTGAGCACTTATAAAGCTGCCCATGTATATTGCCCAATGTTTTACTGGAGCACCTCATATCTGGCTTCTCCATAGAGGGTACGACAGCAGCAGAAAATCGAAAATGGTAACAGCTAATTCGCTAATCTTGGATCTAAACCCCAACGCCCTGTCGTAGCAAATGCCAAACCGAGCTAGCGTTAAAAATGCAAAACTGACCCGTTTCTACACACAATAATAAAATACATGGAGTAGATTAAATGTGTCCTGGTTGCTTCCTGTCTCACACGAAAATTTATGTGTGGGATTTGCCCTGTTGTTCCTCAGACAATGAGGAAGTGGCAACTGAAGGAGTTTTTAGGTTCTCAATTCACCAGGTGGACACTGAAACCCGACCTTTGGCATTTGACAGAATGTAAGCTTATTTTACGACCAATCAGCAATAGGTACCTCATTTTTCAAAGGATTGTATGTTGAGTAGCAGGGAGATGAAATGTCGGCAAGTTAAGCATAACTAAATCTACTTCAGCTTGAAAAGTGGTGTTCTAAACCTGATCTAATTTTAGACGTGCTCCCTGAGAAAACATCCCGGTTCCTCGTCTGATTTGAATGACACTGGCAGCTCAGAGCTGTTTCAAATTGCATAACAAAACATGTTTAAATCATATCCAAATGTGACATCCTAATGGAACTTCTTCATTAAAAACTTTTATGGTCTACCACAAAATACTAAGTCCGACTATAAAATGAAAACAATAATCATTTTTAACATTAAATCTAAAGATTTTTTCTTTAAGAACCCTGGTAAGTCCTAGATTGTAAAATTAGACCCAATATGTTCACCATCCATGCCATTGGGAGACGTGGGTATAGGATAGCTTGTTTTGGTGAAGCAGTGCTGTGTGTAATCCAAGTTCACATAAGGGGACTGCTACCAGCCTCCAGCCATTCCACTGCTTAAGTAGAGTGTATTAGAAAAGCCTCAGGAAGGGCAGTCCGTACCTGACAGCTGGTGTCGGGCTGGGAGTCGGGAACGTAGGGGTAGTGGATGTAAAACATGTCGTTACGGACCATCTTCTTCCTCATGCGGCAGGGCCCCTCGGTCATCTCCAGCAGGAACTTATCCAGGTGGGAGCCGATCGGAGGCCCCCACAGGCCCCTCTCCCGCAACAGCTCGTACTCAATTCCAGCCCACTCCTCTGTCACGTACTTCAGGGCATTCTGCTGACGCTGTTTGGGACCGGGTGGCTGTTAGGGTTTCTGTTCACACTTCCCATAACCCTACGGTTTATGTTTATACGCAATTCCCAAATACTCTTAAAATACATTATTCTCAAATACAAAGTACTCGTTATGGACTCGTAATGTCAGAGCACAGGCAGACTACCCCACAATAACACCTCAGTTTTCTAAATTACACCAAGTTTCAAATTTGTATCTGCAGTAATTAATGAATGCAACTTGTTTTCCTTACCACTAAGGGTGGGTGGGTACTGGTATGAACACTAAGCATGGGGGTGGGCAGATGGGCTGGCATGAACACTTAGGGTGGGGGTGCTGGCATGGAACCTGCCAACGATGCCAACCTTGTCTTCTGACATACAGGAAGACAGAGCCCCGCCAGGTAGAAACTGAAAGACCTTTGGCGCCGGCGCCAGCGACTGTGTATGCAGTGGGGAGATAAGACGCTTCATGCGTGCTGTTCAGTCCAACCCAAACCAAGCTCAAATGTACCTAAGCTGACTTATTTACAGGAAGGCCTTTACCTCTTGATACTCTTTGTACTGCATGGAGACCAGGTCCCGCACGACGGCAATATGCGTGAACATCCACTGGAAGGTTTCCTAAGGGCACACAACAGAAGAGCCCGTCAGACGAGTGTTAGGCGGAGTAAAGGCCGGGGCGGGCGTAAGGGCCGGGCGGAGAAGGCAGGGGGCGCACCTGTGCCGAGAGACTATTCTTGCTGATGCCGCACTCCTTCCTGCTGCGCCGCGCCCCCGTCAGCTTGGACAGGCCGAAGCCGCTGCTGACACGGGACAGCTTGGACTGGGTCACGGGGGCCGCTACCTCGCCCCGGTTGATGCACTTCTTCTCGTGGGCTGGTGGAGCAGCGGACAGGGTCAGTCAGGACATGCCCGCGGCCCCTATGGTTTCAGGGGTACCAGCCCTGCTCGTTCTTTTGTACTACCCTCCAACAAACTTCTAACCAAGCTGCTGGGCACCCGAGGCACCAGTAGGGCTAAACTCAAGTCACTGCGGCAGATAAATTAGCCGTAGCCTTTAGCGACCTACTTTCACAAATGCCAAATCCATGAGCTAGACCTTTTTCCCTTATTCTGCCTTCATTATTTAAAAGTTTGCTATTGCTAAGCAATAAAGGCACCCAACCATTATCAAATACTGAAGTTAATCATCACTCAAGTGACTAAGACTGGAGAATGGCGTCTTTAGTCTGAATAAAAGATGAACATAATACTGATTTAGGCTCTTATCCAGGGCGACCTAGAGCAGTAAAACAAACTCCGACTCAGAGGAACTAAAACAGGACCCTCACCCAGGTGGTTGAGCCAGGTCTTGGCAGCAGGCTCCTCGAGGTGCACCCGGGCGGATGCGATGTCCACGTGGCCGCGCTCGTTGGCGGGCAAGGGCACCTTGAGGATGTCCTCCAGCGCCTGCCGTTTGCTGTGCACAAGCTCTGTCCACACGCGGTTCACGGCCTTAAGCAGGAGCTGGCGACCTGGGCGGGGCCAGAACGGGGGGTACACGGTAACACTGGTGACCACTTCATAGACATCTCTGTGTGCATTTCTGTCTCGACAGGCCAGTTCAACAGAGGTTTTTTTTGGCTAAGCCACAGTTCAGTTCTGAGTAAACTAATGTCTAAATTGGCATTTAGAAAGTCCTGAAAGCCGCAGTGAAGGGGTTGGGCACGTCACCTTCACTGATGTCCTGGTTGTGCGTGGCGTCGGGCTCCACGTCAGACGGCATCATGATGTGCCAGGTGGTCATCCGAGCTTCTGCCTCCAGACCGAAGCCGTCCACACAGCTGGTGGGCAGAGAGGAAGCCTCGCTTAGAGAGGAATGTTACTTCCAGAGAGGAAGCCTCCCCACAACTCCCAGTATCCACCGGTAGCTAGTAAATTTCTTCATTGTAAGAGCATTAATATGTATTCTTTATATGCTAAAACCTAGGGGTCCAGTTATTGGACCCTGTAAGAGCCAGACATTCGCCTCTAGCACGGCTCTCTAACTGCCTGCCAGCCTGTCTACAAAGGAAAAAGCAAGCTGGCACTTCCTTTCCTTTTTTTTACACCCCTACATAAGTAAGTTTTGAACATGCTACAGTGCAGTGTAGATCTATCAATGAATTTAGCAGTTGGGGTGCTCTCCCTTGGACTCACCTCCCCGCATGCAAGTTGATGAAGCAGTGGACGAGGCACGCAATGAACTCCTGGTCGTGGTTGCCTGGCCCCAGCACCAGGTTACGGTTGACTGTGAGAATGCGCAGCGCGTCCAGCAGGGCTACCTGCTGTGGGACAGTCTTGTGAGGGCGGGAGAGCTGGTACAGGATGGTGCGGTTCAGGCAGTGGTAGATGCTGTCCAGGGAAACACCCTGGGACCGCCTCTTGGACTGGTGGATAGGGGGACAGCAGAGCACAGAAAATCAAACGGGATCAGGGTTAAGACCTTCAGGAATGCAATCAGCTCTGTGTTAGTCTTGGATTAAGAGGCTTTTCCTGATTAATGCACAGTTTTATACCCAGAAAGAAGTGTCACATGAGCCACTCCTGCCCATGTGTCACATGTTTATGTAACTGAGTTGCCCCAGGAAGAGTCAAATGTCTCATTTATTTATCGACGCATCCATGAGCCGGGCAGCTAAGGTGGCTGACTGGTTGGCTGGCTAGCTGACTGGTTGGCTGGCGCTCTCTGGCTCTCAAGAAAAAGACCGACTTGGACAGAATCGTGCCAAATGTCTGGGATCCAGGAGGCATTACAACCACTCTCTATAATCAGCACAGGCAGAGCAACATCCTGCACTCCTGCCCACAACCTGTGTAGGATTGCTAGGCACACTCTCTGAATCGAGCCAGCTGCTAGTAGAGCCACCAAATCCCTCTTCCCTGCTCTCATCCCCAACCCTCAGTAGTCTTAGCACCCCCTATCCATCCTGAGCAAACTCAAACCCACCCTCATAAGCCCAAGCTTTCCCTGTGTATCCTAAGCAAACATACACCCTCATAAGCTTTGGCACTCTCTGTCCAACCTGAGTAAACATACACCAACCCTCATTAGCTTTGGCGCTCCCTGTCCATCCTGAGCATACACCAACCCTCATTAGCCTTAGAAGTCCCTGTCCATCCAGAGTAAACATACACCAACCCTAGTTAGCCTTAGCACTTCCTGTCCATCCTGAGCAACCATACACCAACCCTAGTTAGCCTTAGCACTCCCTGTCCATCCTGAGCAAACATAAACCAACCATCATTGGCCTTGGCACTCCCTGTCCATCTAGAATAACTGAAACCCACCCTCATAAGCCATAAGCCATAAGCCTGCTTTAACGCTGGCAATGAGTTCTACACTACTATTTTTGTTGATTCACAAATAATGTTAGGGCAATATTTAATTGTGGAATTAAACAGGACTTCAGACAGAATTTTCCCCCATTTAAGTCATACACAAACATCTGCCGTGCCATTTTCAGTTTTATTCAAGAAGGGCACATGTGGTTACTTCTTATTGGATTATGCATTTAGCTAAATCAAATAAGTGAGTCGGGCAGTTAGTCTTACAACAAACTGAATGAACTTATTCATTACCTCATGAGCTACAAACTGAACAAACCTGTCCAATGAGCTGCACGATGAACTCCACAACCAGCTTGGACTCCTTGTTGAACATTCCCTGCCACAGCTTGTCCACCACGCGCTGGGTGAAGTAGAAGACGTTGTTGACTAGGATCTGGTAACTCCCCCCGCTGGTGATGGGCAGGGAGGCATCTTCTCCTATTTCCAGGACACCACCAGAGAGACAATGTGAGGTCAGTGGAGACCCTACGGTATTCTGCACACATCACTCAAAAGTGTGTAACACACTTCACACGGTGACACACTGTGAAACAGAACTCTCACCAAGAAGGACGTCTGCGGCCAACAGGTGCTCCATCACACTGTCTAGGATGTAAGACTGGAACTCCTTCTGCTGTGTCCGAGTTGACCGCTCTGGGGAGGCCTAAAGAAAGAAAGACGACACATCTGATCTCACCTTTTCTTAACTGAACACATCTTCAGCAGTCCCAATAATCCCTCAAAAAAAGCAGAACCCTTTTCCCCATCCAGTCAGTAAGTTGTGTTAGTGATGTGAGTGAGTGCTCACCTCCAGCAGCAAGTCAATGATGGGAGTCTGCTTGCTGGCGGGAGTCAGGCACAGGTTCTCCATGATCAGCACCCTCATGAAGTCGAAGACGTACTTCTTGGCGGGGTGGTTGGTCAGGTAGGTCTTGGCGCCCACGTTGCAGTACTCCGACTGGCTGCGGTTCATGCCGGTGTCGGCGGCGAAGGCCTTGAACTCCTCAGCAGGAGAGCCCGCCTCGTCGTCCAGGTCGCTCACCTGCAGTAACGGGCCGAAGGCTTTTAGACTCCTGACAGCTCTCTGCTAGGCACAGCGTGAGGTGGGTGGCCTTTTAGCACTTGACAATAACAACATGACAATAACAATTACACGCAGGGTAAGACCCGAGTTTAAATTCAACGTTTTTTAACCACAGAGCCCAAGCTAATCTCAATAACCTCCCCCCAAAAAAGTTTAAAAAGAAATAAAAAATACAGATCTCTTCTCTACAATATATACTTTTACATTTTAAAGTAAAGTAGCTATTTGAAGAGGCATCGCAGCCGTATCACATCGTTTCCATACTTTTTACTATTGCCTTACTTTTCTTCTGCCGAACTAGATCAGTTGCCAACAAACATTAAAAGTTACGTTAGCAGAAAAGAAGTGGTTGAAAAGCCCAATGGTGGCCAACATTACTCCTGCAATGCACAGAAATGACAAACTAGTTAACTAGAAAGTTAGCTAGCATGCGTTAAGCTAGTTGTTGTAAAACCTTGTTGTTGTTTTTTAAATGACTATTTTAACGAAATATTTGTAAACTTGATAGAAGTGCAAACATTTAAATACTGTAGCATACAATGAAGCTCACTTAATTCGCAGTTGAGGTGAAATAGCATGTTATATACGTCAACCAGCCAAGTGTTTTTTTAGATCATGGCTACTGTTTTGGTTACAAATTCCAAATAAAACAGACTAACCACTTGCAGTGCGCTTAATTTAAGCCTTGTTAACACCTGACCAGTAAAATAACTACCTTTTGAACGCAATGAGGCAGCATTTACCCCCCCTTCCCCACCCCACCCCACCCCATTATCAGGTGCTGCTAGAACCTTCAAAATAAAATGACATAAATGACTAAGAATCAATCAAATTCAAACTTTTACATCCAGACTTAATCAAAAATAACTAACAAAATAACAGTAACATTTACCAATATACTTTTCTACACAGGATTTACGATATGTAGTCAAGCTGGTTAACATTAACATAAAATTAGGTGGGACTCCCAAATGCAAAAGAACATTACAACATACAATTCACTAAATTACTGCTATTTGCAACTAGTAAATCATGTTGAAAATCTGCAGTGAAATCATCTAGCGTATTGGTTCGGAAAAAGAGGAGTGGAGCTAAATACCTACCATCTCGGAGTAGGGCCGGATATTGAAGGGGAAGACTGTGGCAGCGAGTGCGCACAGGAACTCGGGGCTAACCCACATGTGAGCCAGGTCGGGCACGTTGTGGTAGAGGTACCTAAAGAACTGCATGAGCGTGACAGGGTATTCTCTGAGCCAGGAGCCTTCCTCCTCCGACTGCCATGGCTGTAGGAATGCAACAAAACACACACCACCAAGCTTTAGCGCATAGGCCCACACCCAAGAGTCATGCGGGCATATCATGGTCCACAGTTAGAGAAGTCAAATCAAACCAAGCCATTCCACCACTAAGAACATGCCTCCGCCCCCCATATCATTTGAAATACATCATTTAAAAACAGGAATGCGAGGAACTTAACCAAAAATGTAGTTCATGGGTTGCTATTGAGGTTAATAGCTTTATCAGTATCACTGAATCCCCGTAGTCACCCCCCACCCACCAGGTTCAGCATGCTCCTCAGCATGGCCAGCAGCAGGAGGGCCGCCTCAGTGCACACGGCATGGATGGAGCCCACCAAGGCACCGCTGGAGGCTGGCACGCCAAAGATGAAGGTCCAGATGGAATCCAGGTCGAACTGCAAAGAGAGGGCCGATCACCCGACTACACGGAACTAACAGACCAGCGAAGGATTGGGAGCTTCGAAGCGTTAATGCCGAAGGTAACATAATTTCTTTAACTAAACTTTTTACCATAGAATATATAGTACATATTGACAACTTTGGGTTATTACCATAACCGTGGTTCCCTGAAATAGAAATGTAAACAATGACTAAGGGTAATTTCTCTTTAAGGACCCAGAATCCTGAGTAGTCATACCAAATCATGCAAGAACGTATAATATATAAACTTTATAAAATCTGGCTATTCTGTCAATTTTTTTGACAGCAAAGAATGGCGGTAAATATTTATACTTCAGGGAACCACAGCTGATAACCCAACATTCCCTTTCAAATAGAAAATATTAGCCCTCTCTAATTAGTAAGCCTAACACGAACAGAGTGAAATCACTGTCTGCCCAAGCTCTCCCCTATACTGGGCAGGGATCAGCCCTAGAGGCCACCCTCAGCACTCTAAACCCAAATCCTGGGCACTGTTCGTCTATAACGTTCAAACGATAGAATCTGGTGAACCTGTGCAGGAGCATTTACAAACGCGACTCACATTCTAGACAGAAGGTCTATGGATGTGTTAATTGGAAGTTCGCTACCATGGCTGGCTCCAGTTGGCTTTTCACGTGGCTCAGCCAGGAAAGGTAGTGGGTAACAAGATGCGTGTGTTGCCATGCCTGCTCAAACGATTTGGTGCATATGAGCCCTAGAGCCTCAGGGTGGCCAGGACTGTGTCTATGCACCTCATGGAGAAACGTGGAGGTAGTAAGAGGCCTGGTGTATTGGGATGTGAACAAATGCGCCCAGCAGGTTCACCATCGTGAACCAATCATCTAGACAGATGAACTGAAACAGCTGTTTCAGTGTCGACATTTTGAACCATCTGCGGCTAAGTAAGATTATGATTGCTTCAGCAGCAGAAGGTACTTGAAATAGAACCCCTGTTGGGGGCAGAAGCATGCTAACAGAACACTTCTGCAACAGTTCCAGGATTTTGAGGGCT
Organism: Hiodon tergisus; assembly: GCA_025775045.1. Taxonomy (NCBI): domain Eukaryota; kingdom Metazoa; phylum Chordata; class Actinopteri; order Hiodontiformes; family Hiodontidae; genus Hiodon; species Hiodon tergisus. Next base: position 4,686,432 of record JAOVYW010000093.1, on the reverse strand, counting down.
AGTGAACGACTGGCCTGCAGGATCCACACTTGAACTATGCCCCTTGGGCGAATGATGGGTGATCTGCAACAAATATACAGTTTTGAGCTGGGCTCAGTATTCCAGTCGGCCCCAGAAGAAGGGACCCCGTGGCAGCAAGAACTTAGGCGAAGCAACAGTGAGTCGGTCGGGGGCAGGATGATTTCTGGGCCTCCCCTGTCCAAAAAACTCAGAGGAACCCTGTGGGCACCATTACGGCCTGCTAGTAGGCTTGCTGGGCCATGGATTTTTCATAGTTTAGATGTCTGAAGGAAAAAGGAGCCAAAACTGTCATGGCAGCCAGATTTTGTGCCAAATTGTGACATGTCACATGACACAGAGTGATTTGGCATAACTGCTCAGAATTATGTGTTATTTTAGGGAAATAACCCATTACTGATGGTTCGATGTTTTGTATTTGAATGGGAACATTTATGAGCATTCATTAAACTAACTTTATCATGATCTTTTATTAGTACTTATTACAGCAAAAAGACACAAAGCAGGCATTTCTACAAACACTATCAGACAACATATGTACACAGGTGTCGGATGAGTAGTAGGAAAAAAAAGTCCATACTAACATTTACCTGCAGGTTCTCCGGCAGCTCAGTGACTGGCTGCTGCAAGAACAGGGCCATCAGCAGAAAGTAGAGATCGGGCACGTTGGTGTGCTTGGGGAGGAAGGTCTGCAGCACGGGGAACCCTGGGAAGTGGCAGGCGTCCCGGTTGATCTCCCGCAACGTGGAGCGCCCCCCGGCATTCCGGCCCACGTTGAACCCTGAGAAACAAGAACAGGACAAAATTAGGTGGCAGGCACTAAAACACTGTCCTAAACTCTCACATTAACGCCACGTGGTGACTGCTATGTCCTAAACACTGCCGTGGCGTAAATTATTTTAAACTACCACGTGGACTGTGATTCACGTGACGGCTCTCGGGGCTCACCGAGGACTGTGCCGATCTTGTTGGTGAGCACAGAGTCCGTGTGGTCCAGCCAGCCTCCGCCGCACATTCCCTCCTTGAAGCGAGCCAGAATGGACTGGTTGCTGAGCAGGACCACCAGGACCCGCATGGCAGCAGTCACCGTGCTTGAGTGCAGGTGCTCTTCCATGAACATGAGTAGCCAGTCGAAGCCCAGCGTGCGCACTAGTTCCTCGCATGCCCTGCAGGGAGCAGACAGAGGGAGGTTTACTGTGAGCTGCATACAGGTATGTGGACTGTGCCCCGCTTTTGTATTTGATTGGAGAGCCCACAATCTATCCAAAACGTTCAAGGAACACAAGAGCCAGCTTACAGACACCAAACCAGCAAATCTGAGGGGCCTTCACAAATAAATTTAGTTTGGCTGTGTGTAGGCAGTACTTACTGCACATTTACGGTGCACTTCTCTTTGGAAGTGAAAAGCAGTTTCAGCAGAATGTCCAGAAGCCGGTTTCTCAGTAAAATGAGATTGGCAGAGAGGAGACCTCCAAAATCGTCTTCAGTTCCTACCAAGAGAAAAACCTGAAAGTTGCAACGAGCTCAAACATTTTGCTCATTTTCAAAAAAAAAAAAAAAAAAAAAAAAAAATTCAGATGACTCACCCGCATCTATTTTTTCTTCGCTGTTGGCCTCCATGACGACAAATTTTTCACAGACAGCAAACGTGGGCAATGTCGAGGCAATGAATTGGCCAAAGCTGTATTAACACATAAGGCACATTGCACTGTAAGTACCCAAAATAAGCAAGCAGTAAAATCTGGGTTCCTAACAATACTGCCAACCGCAAAGAGTCCCAAATATACGCTATCACAAGGGTTAGGGTTCACAGTCAGGGACATCGGGACACATTGTTTTAATGTCCCTTTGATCTGAATCCGTTTCAATTTACATTAACGTGAACTTAAGATTGTGGTTATGGATGGCATTGTGCAGTACCGAAGCAGGTCGTAGCTTTTTGGGAAGCCCTGGAGCAGCAGGCTGAGGACATTGCTGATGGCGGCGATGGTGGGCTGGGACAGGGAGATGTCCCGCAGTGTCAGCAGCAGTTTGGGGATGAGCTGGAAGTCCCGCAGCAACTTGGCGTTCTTTGCCGCCTCACTGGTAAAAGGTCAGAGGTCAGGGTTAAGCCACAGAACAATAAACAGAACCACTACGGAAATAGCTGCTTGTTTTTCCAATTTGTACAGCTGGCATGAGACAGGCGAAAAGAATCAAATGTCAGTTTAGGGAAGCCAACTGACCATTACTTATAAAAAACATTTGCCAGAGTGCAGACAAGGCCTTTGAGCTGGAGTTAACCGGTTAGAATCCAGCTCATCTCATTAGCTGATTGTACCCGGGAGACCACAGTGGACTGCGGAGGGAAAATCAGTCGAGCTTCTCTCGGCTCAAGGCTAACAAGTGTCTCCTACCAGCTTCCTGGGCATCTGCAACCTGGAAGTACCAACAAGTGAGACGTGCCTCTACTCCAATCCGCACTGAACCTCTTGTGCAAACTGTGTAGCCTGCAGTGTGGAAAAGAGAAGGGTGCCTCGAAGACGACTAGGATTGGAGAGGCCTAGACATACTTCTTCACCCTCCCTGAGTATAGTGATGGGGGTCTAAGTGACAAGCCGGGACGCATTTAAAAGTCCAAATCGTTAATTCACTAATCTTTCAAAAACTGAGACGATTAGAGTAACACACTGACCTGGATTCAGTCAGGAGCTCTGTAAAATGCTCAAACAGAGACAGGTGCAACTCGTAGGGTGCGTGAAGCCAGACCTGCAGGAGGGCGAGACAAGAGACAGTTGGCCTCCATGTGACAAAGCCAGACTCCCCCCCCCAACACCTGGTAAGCGTACAGGTGAGAGAAAAGACACTGATCTGCACATCAAAGGAACATCCGAATGTTTCGCCCCTACTATGGTGACATACATAGAGGTAGGTAAATTACAGTTTAAGGAATTGGACCTTGGATAAGTAGGCTGAAGTTTTTAATTTCTGAAGAGGCATAGCCATTGTACCCTTTAGAAATATATATTATGATCTGTTTTACTAAATATATATGATGTCAAACTGAAAATAGTTATGGATGAGACGCCGGTGTAATAACGCAATGCTGTGGCTTCAGCCCCATCACCTCAAAGTCACACAGGAGGTCCTGGAAGGCAGTGGAGTTGGGGATGATGGAGGTCTCGTGGCCGCTGTCCACCGTGCCCACCAGTGAGAAGGTGAGGTGGAGGATGTGACTGTTGAGGAGCGAACGCTTCTTCTTCAGAAGCATGGCCAGAAGCTAAGGAGAAGAGGAGAGGGGAGAGAGCTACATCACTGCTGCCACTCTGCAGCGCATTCTTCCAACATCCAAGTTAGCGTGTCAAACTAGACCACCAGAGCAGCTCTGACAAGCTACACTAACCTGTCACAGTTAGGGTTAGACGGCCTACCAGGCAGGGTTAGGGTTAGACGGCCTAGCTGGCAGGGTTAAGGTTAGACGGCCTAGCTGGCAGGGTTAGGGTTAGACGACCTAGCTGGCAGGGTTAGGGTTAGACCGCCTACCTGGTAGCCTCTGATCCTCTCCATCTCCTTGCTGGCTAGGGGGTTGCTCTTGACGACGCACACAAGCGCCTTTACTGCCGCGTATAGCCCCTCCACGTCTGAAGCCATGGCGACCAGCCCCAGGATGGCAGCTGCGCCCCCGATGTACTGCAGGTTCGTTGCCACCGGCTTGGGTACAAACGCACGGACACCTGAGGGAAAGTAACACAGAGGATGGACAGAGCAGATTAAGAGAGCACTATAAACAGGCGAAACATGCACTGAGCACATATTGCTAATCTTAATGAAAGAATACAAAGGGCATTACCATCCAACTATCCTGAGGCCTTCAGTCATATTGCTATCAAAGCACAATAATATTTCATATGATTTCTATATCTACAGTAAGTCCAAATCACGTCATTTTTGTAAGCAGGTATATTATAAGTCATCAGTGTGGACCAGAGCAGGTCATCAGAACTTTCAGACTAAAAACTATGCCGATTTTGGCAGTGAACAGTAACCGGTTAACCAAACCAGGACCACTGTGAAAGAGTGAAGCAGGATTTCTGACAGTTATACAGGGGAACCACATGTCCTCTGAGCAATGACCCACACCCAGTGAAAACTGGACAGAGTGCAAAAGGCCCCAGGTCCCAGATCTCACCTAGGTACCCTACAACTGCAGCCCCCACTGTTCGTGCTGGGCCGTTGAGGTGACCGGCCGCATTGTGGATGAGCTTGACAGGCGTGGCATTCTCGTGGGAGGACACTGCCAACTGGTGGATAGAGGGAGGGAACACATGGGGTCAATGCAGGGTCAATGCCTGTGTAGTAGAAAGGCCTAACAAAATCCAGATCACCAAGGAATTTCACAATTGTTATATTCGAGACATTCCGCCCACAGTGCCGTGGCTGTGGGGCAACAATTTGGACTCCTTTGTCTGAGTTCAAAACAGAAAGTGCTGCCGCAGCAGATCAAACGTATCTGCTGAGCGCCCCCCCGGACCGATGCCTTGTTGTGAAGGGAGCCCACCTGCTTAGCTATAGCCTTGCTGTCCAGCTTGTTGTAGACCTTCCGGATCTTGGCCACCGTGAGTGTGGAAACGGACAGTGCATATAAGCTGAAGGACACCTTCTCCTCGGGTATGAGGGCCACAGGTGATGGAGGTGTGGCTTCCCCCTTAGGTTCTTTACCTGTGAGAGGGACAATGTTGAGCCAAAATGCTGATCTAAACAAAGCTTTCCCACACACCATGCCCAGTGCACACAGGAACATGGGCTAAGCTCTTAAAAGACAAGCTGTCCAAACATTGCAATGTACACATGATAATACTCACAGGATACGTAGACTGCCTGGAAGCTGCCAACATAGATAGGCCCCAGCTCGTAGATGGTGGACACACTGGCAGCAGGAAGCACCTCCTCCAGGAAGTGGGTGGGCCCCAGGCGCCAAACCAGCGTGGAGAGCTGGCGCTGGGCAGGGGGCGTGCCCACAAAGCTATAGACCGTGCTGACCACAGGGGGGTTGGTGGAGCCTGAGCCACCCGGGACACTGTGAACGTAATGAAGCTGGGGAGAGGGAGTCAGGACATGTTGAAGATCAACCTGGGAGGAACCTTTCGCACAGAGTGGCTACTTGTTTACTAGAATACTTCAGCATTATCAACTGCGGTTCTAACTTCTGCTTTCTTTGGTTTCTTGTAAATGAGCGCTTGTCCATAAATAACTGTGCATATATGCAAGCGTGTGTACATGCTTCTGTGAGTGCATTTGTGCGTGTGTATGTATGTGTTTACCTGCATGTGTGTGTGTGCATTTATATATGAGCGTGCATGTGTGATGGGATGAAAAAAAAAAGCTTGCTATCGTGAATTTAGTTGTATTTCATTGTTTCAATAAGAAATACTAAATTTACATTAATAAACTCTTGGCAGGTAGAATTCTACTAATCATGACCTAGATTTTAAAACAATGGCTTCGTCTGCAGTTAACCGTCTGCAGTAACATACATACAGGTTTTAAACACTTATCCTCATTTTTAATTGAGAAATGTACCTGGCACCAGACCTTACCTTGACTGTATTGACCAACTGCCCATCGATATACAAGGTGGCTGTGCTGTTCTTCAGCATGCCTTTACTCATGACCAACACCAGGTGGTGCCACTGTCCCTCACCGATGAGGTCGCCGCAGCGGAAGCGGGCGCAGCAGGGCAGGATCTCGTAGAAGGAGGACTCTTCACTGAAATCATCCACTGTGGGGACACACACACGCACGCTCAGCGTCCAGAACACCCAATGAAGAGGTGCGTGAGCAGACCAGTGCAGCTCTTGCTTTAGTGAAGCACTCAGCCATCAATGGCCTCGCCCCTTAATCAGAACAATCTCGATGTTCTCACGTCCTGCCAACCCGTATGAGCTAAATGAAGAGCGTGTACTCCATGGTGCCAAAACTAAACTAGTGCCCAACTGTGACTGGAAGGCCTCTGGATCAACAGGAAGAGAGAACGGGGTGTGTGTATGTGTAGGGTTAGAGCAGGGTGTGTGTGTGTGTGTGTGTAGGGGTAGAGCGAGGGGGGGGGGGGTTGTGTGTAGGGGTAGAGCAGGGTATGTGTGCGTGTGTGGGTGTGGGGGATACAGCGGTGTGTGTGTGTGTGTGTAGGGGTAGAGCAGGGTATGTGTGCGTGTGTGGGGGATACAGCGGTGTGAGCGTGTGTGTGTGTGGGGGTAGCGGGGGGAGAGTTGTGTGTTTGTGTAGGGGTAGAGCAGGGTGTGTGTGTGGGTGTGGGGGATACAGTGGTGTGGGTGTGTGTGTGTGCGTGTGCGTGTGTGTGGGGGATACAGTGGTGTGTGTGGGTGTGTGTGTGTGTGTGGGTGTGGGTGTGTGCGTGTGTGGGGGATACAGTGGTGTGTGTGGGGGTGTGTGCGTGTGTGTGTGGGTGTGTGCGTGTGTGGGGGATACAGTGGTGTGTGCGTGTGTGGGGGATACAGTGGTGTGTGGGGTAGGGACATACAGCGGCGCTCGCGTGGGGTAGGGACATACAGCGGCGCTCGCGTGGGGTAGGGACATACAGCGGCGCTCGCGTGGGGTAGGGACATACAGCGGCGCTCGCGTGCGGGATACAGCGGTGCGTGTGTGTGTGTGGTAGGGATACAGCGGTGCGTGTGTGTGGTAGGGAGATACAGCGGTGCATGTGTGTGTGGTAGGGGGAGGAGACTCTTGCCATAGTTTTGCAGCAGCTCCTCCTTGGTGGAGACAGTCAGCGAGCGGTCCTTGGCAGACAGCACGATGGCCAGGCACACGTAGTGCTGCTCGGAGGAAGTGGCTCTCCGCACCGCCGTCAGCAGCCGCACTGGGTGGTTCTGGGGCGGGGCGCTGAAGCGCTCAATGCAGAACCAGCAGGAGTAGGTCAAGCCCGAGGGAGGGGGGAAGAGGCGCTCGCCTGTCGGGGGGAGAACCATGCATCAAACCGGATCAAGCCACAAAGTTCTGTACAATTCAAATCTCAAATCTCCACTGCATATTGTGACAAATCATACAGGAACCCTTAAAGGACTGCTGCCGAGCACTGCACTTCTCATCTTCCCTATTCAGCGTCTACTCCAGGTGTTTTTGGAAACGGCATCCTTGTCTGATAACTGTTCCTGGAAACGCATCTGCTACATCTAACCATCGTGTGTTAAGCAATAACCTGTTTACCGGAAAAAAATTACCTGTACAATCCTCTCATCTCTTTTGGGGTTGAAACAATTACTGCGATTTCCTTTGTGAGTGGTAAATGGAGAGAGCAAGCTAGCACCACTGACAAGCCTCTCATGCGTCAGCTGAGGGAGTCGTTAGCAGGCTTCTGCAGTGACTTAACGACTTGGTATTCACTGAAATGCGACTTCTAGCCTGTATGCGTTAAAGCATACCTAAAATCAGCCATTAGTTAGTATTATTATATTACGTATTTATAATTTACTAAACTATTTTACAACACTTACATATGGAAATAAATTTGCATTATGACCTCTCACTGTGCAATGTGCTCTCTTGGCTATTGGAGATTCAACACCTAAAAGGACTAAAAATCAAAGTTAATTTTCTCTGCTCTCATTCCTTATTTCATTGTTTACATTTTTTTATTATTGCATGCTTTCTATCACACATATAGCAATAAAAAAGGTGGATCAAAGATAAAGGAGATTACACACTTAATATTTAGCTAACTGATGCAAAATGATTAATTATACTGCCACCATTTTAGTAGGAAATCCGAAAACAAACGTGAGAAATTAAAGACTGAGCATGTACCGGGGAGGGACGTCACTGTTAAATGTAGGTCAGGAGTCTACATGCACATACAGGAGGTGTTCTGACTAGTGTTTACTGAGCTTTGAGTAAGGGACTGTGTTATTGACTAAGTGAGTCTGAATGAGTATGTACCCAATATGAATGATGTCACTGGTAAAAATAGGTGAGGGCTGGAGTCCTGTACACATGGGAGGTGCTTACAGTCCTTCTCCTGGGGACACCCGGAGGAGCGGGGACTGGCGTCACTAGATTAATACTGCATGTGGATTCTGCACGTGGTGCTGCACTGAGACTGTGCGAGTCAGGCCAGACTGGCGTCACTAGATGAATACTGTATGTGGATTCTGCACTTGGTGCTGCACTGAGACTGTGTGAGTCAGGCCAGACTGGCGTCACTAGATGAATACTGTATGTGGATTCTGCACGTGGTGCTGCACTGAGACTGTGAGTCAGGCCAGACTGGCGTCACTAGATGAATACTGTATGTGGATTCTGCATGTGGTGCTGCACTGAGACTGTGTGAGTCAGGCCAGACTGGCGTCACTAGATGAATACTGCATGTGGATTCTGCATGTGGTGCTGCACTGAGACTGTGAGTCAGGCCAGACTGGCGTCACTAGATGAATACTGTATGTGGATTCTGCACGTGGTGCTGCACTGAGACTGTGAGTCAGGCCAGACTGGCGTCACTAGATGAATACTGTATGTGGATTCTGCATGTGGTGCTGCACTGAGGCGAGTCAGGCCAGACTGATTGTTGACACTTGCCTCGTTCCTTTGCTTAATGAACAGTTCAGCCCGACACGAGAGATGACAGATAAGGGCCAATCAAATGACACTTTGCCGGTTTAACAACATTATGGAGTAGACCGTTGGCATTATTATACCAAATACCTTCTTGGCTGTAAACAGCCACATGTGGGTGTCAGGCAGGGGGTACATGTACTAACCATTTCCTATTCCACTGACGACAGCTCCGTCACTGACACCTGAAGTGTTCACGTTGTTTGTCGGGGCATTGTGCGGCGCCAAACTGGGCAAAAACAGACACCTGTGGGAGGGGAGTGAAAGCAGATTCACTTACATACATGCATGCAACAACGCCAACGGCCATGTTCAACTGAGCGCAGTTCTTCTCACTTAAATACTCCGACATCCCCCTCTTTGCACTGTGGAGCTGCCACTGCACATCGCTCAGAAGGCCAGAATCCCACTGAAGCCATTAACGGGATTGCTAGGTCTCACCGCTCACTTTCTCAGCAGTAAATCAGTGACTGTTCTGTCCCGCGCTAAACCCAATCGGAAAAGAGGCGACAGCCAGCCCTTGTCCTGCAGGACACTGTGCCGATGAGGCTGCTCTAACTGCTCAGGCAGTCATCGTGCTGGCCGTTTTTGCAAAAGAATTGCCTGGGCTGTGAAAGACGCACAAAATGGGCTCCCTTTATCAGCAGCAGAAAAGCTTTGGCCACGTCAGACAACAGCAGCTGAAAACCTACAGCTGGTTGGAAATATTACTGTTGGCATGGCTACATCCATGCCTGGTACCAATGATACTTTTCTCTTGTAATAAATATGGCTTGAAATAGCACGCAAACAAAACGAAATCTATACTATATCTAACTAAATTATCAACAGCTATTGGTATCTGGCTAATAGGTTTAACATGTTTTATATGTTCTGGTGGAAACGACCCATTGAATACCAAGAACCTGGCCCACAGCGGGGTTTAAACCAATCATTGCTTCCTAGCGAGTAAGCACTTCCAAACCCACCGGTTAAGAGGTGGTCCCAGAGCTCAGGACTCCAAAGAGCCTCTCTTCCTATGCCTGGGTGAGTCCGCTTGTCACACTGTGCAGCTACTTAAGAGCTTGCTGTACAGGGAACTCGCATGATTATTTTATGACCGCAGATGGGCATTCAGCTGTACATGCCTTACCCTTATAAAACTGGGGCAACAAAGAGCACACAGAAACATCTGGACAGAGGATGTGTGGAGAGGATAATAAACTGTAAAGACTATATGTGTAACGCAAGCTTTTACATTAACTCAAATTGTTTCAAAACAAAGACTATCAAATCTGTTTTAGGCATATTTATATTAACTGGATTTTATTCAACAGACACACTGGCCATTATTTTAAATTGTAATTGCAGGCATTGACAGGCGGCAAAAAATGCTGTTCCATTCAGTAATTTGGTTGTTAGCGAGTTAGAGACTTGTTTTGTTAATAGGTAGAGAATTTTTTTATTTTTTATCGAAGCATAGATAGCTAAATGTGCGGATCCCCACAGCTGTATTCACACAAAGTAAACAATATGCACATGTATGCTTACCTTCATTAAAATGGGCAGCAAAAAAGGCCATTAATGTAGGCCATGTATGTAGAAATGTATGGATTTCTCCTTCGTATTCTGGTTACTGTAAGTAATGCCGCCTTCCATATGTTTTAGACCAAACTGATGTACAGTAACGTAACGTCATATAAAATAGATGGACGCTCATTCAGCTAGCCAATAATTAAATTTAATTACCACTTGGGCACATGAAGAAGGAAGCAAAGTGTACCACTGTGAGAAATAAGAAAAACCATATTTAATTTTGAATAATATCTTAAGGTTTAATTGAGACTTCACAGACTGTGGATTGGTGTGGACCTCGTTTAATAGGGTCCCAGGTGAACATTTCCGTACCCGGTAAGTAAGGGGAAATAAATTAGGATATTAGCAAGGAGAGCCCACTCACCCAAACCCTTCTAGTGAGGTGTCAAACTCCACAAAGGCTGGAGTGACGGACGAGCCATGCAGCCTGATGTCGTGCGGCGTCGTCATGGAAACCAGGCACTTCACTCGAGTCAGTGGCACAGTGCTTCCTTCCGCAGAGCGGACCAGGCTCCTGCTGATCCTGTACTGGCTGTTATCTTCGTTGACTGTGAACACGCTGTCAGGCCCGAAGCCCTCCATGGACATCGTCATGCTGCCTGTTGGTTGAAAACAGGGTTTACACCATTTCACGGCCGAAAGGTCTCGGAGCCCTTCCGTCTCTACCAAAGAGACAGTGTCATGGGATCCGGGGTTTCAGGGTGCAACCGTTATGTGTTCTATCATGACGGCTGCTCTTTAAGATTCAAACAGAATTGCGAAGTTCAAGAGGCTTCTGCGAGAAAGGACCCACATCTTTAATACCTAAAAACATGTCAAGTTTATCGCGTTTTTCCAACGCTGTGTTATACAACTCTTTGAAAAGCAGTAGTTGCATTTTGTTACTGAAAAAAGCTTGTTTCTATCATAGCAAAATAGTACTACTTTAATACTTAACAGCAACGGGAAAAAAAA
>JAOVYW010000093.1:4652844-4675181 GCA_025775045.1 Hiodon tergisus | reverse complement strand
TTAACAGCAACGGGAAAAAAAACTAGCAGCATTCACATTTCGGTCAAAAGCATGAGAAATTCTATTACTTTCAGTGCACCTAAATGCAAAAACTGAATGTACTTATTTACCCAATACCCCAAAACAAATGAGATTACAGTAATTACAAATAGAGAAATTTATAGTAGTGTGCAGTTAACTTCCACCTACACATAGACTTGTTATTAATAGTCATAGTCATTCCAGTTCCAGGGTGGAAATGAAGTATAAAAGTTCACTTTTTCAAAACAGCAGCAATGCGCTGAAAATGTTTCTCTTACTCCTCATTTCAGCTTCGTAGCTGAGAGAACTGGGCTTGTGGACGCGGTATTGTTTCAGCAGCTTCTTGTCCCAGGCACCACAATTCAATGGGTTTCCCAAGCGAAGGAACTCCCTAAAAAACACAAACAACCTTTGTCAGTTTTTCACTGCATTGTGTGTGTGGGAGAGAGTAGATTAATCTTAGCACCAGGCCATACAAACAAGAGGTCAGAATGGGCATTTTGTTTTTAGATAAAAGGTGCAGGCTGTGACATTCGCACTTTACCTCTTATTACCGTTTTATTTTCTATTCAACAACCAACAGGTCAAACAATTAGATTTTTACGAGACTAAAATAATAAGTTGGTCGTATCGCTAAGGCCCTCTGTAAGTACCTGAGGGCCATGGGTTGCAGGGCCTGGGAGGCCAGCCTCTCGAACATCCTCTGCAGGGGCGGGTGGAGCGGGTGGTCCTCGTCACCCAGGGCAACGCTACAGCGCTGCAACAGGCGGGAGTGCAGCCCCGCCTCGCACATGGTCTGCTGGTTGCGCTCTGAGTGGACCAGCAGCTGCAGGAGGTTGGCCACTGCCAGCTGCAGGTCCAGGGCATGCTGGGAAAAAGGGCAAACGTACAATGTAGGAATACAAATGGAATTCTCAAGATAAAATCATACTTAGATCTTTCGTGACATTACAGAAACAAGGCTTTATAAATCAGTGTTAAGATATTCACTGACATATGATATGACCATAATGGAAACACTGCCACTAAATTTATTAGCAATTTGTTTCAAAATAGAAAAATAACCCATTTCTATATTAAAAAATACACAGACACAGACACACACAGACACACAGCTGATGTTCTCAGTAGGTTATCCAAGAGAAGCGCACATAAGATAATGGTCACCATGGTGGCTGACCCTACAAGGCCACCATCTGCTCGCTAACAGCACCAACACAGTGTAGTACTCCCAGGTTTGGTCCTGCACCCCTCTCGGGCTGGGTCTCAGTGCTGACAGACACCAGCAGTGTACGCTCCCTCTCCAGATCACAGGCCTGTTTAGTAACATGGACGCTAACATTAAGCCGACCATACCTCGGGCTGGGCCTCAGTGCTGACAGACACCAGCAGCGTACGCTCCCTCTCCAGATCCCAGGCCTGTTTAGTAACATGGACGCTAACGTTAAGCCGGCCATACCTCGGGCTGGGTCTCGGAGCTGACGGACGCCAGCAGGTCCAGCATGGCCAGGCCGGCCCCGGGGTGGATGACCACAGCGTCCGAAGCTTGCTGGGAGGGGTTCCCCATGTGAATTTTCAGCTCTGCTATGGCTTTGACAGGCAGGGCGGGGGCGGGGGCGTGTCTGCTGGGACAAAAGGTCCAAGTCAAAAGAAGTCAGTCCACTATTCAATCAGATGCAGCTCAACCCCAAGCAATCAAACCCGCGTCTTCTCTGCATTTACACCTGCTCTATCGAGCACTGAAGACGTGTCACACAACTTCTCATTAAAACACTTAAAATAACATTGCAAATATACACTGTGGAGAGAGAAAAAAGTGAAAGACTCCCTGGGTAGCTTATATACACAGTCGTTGTGGTAAGACCGGGATCAATAGCACCGGTAGCATCCACTGACATGACGTCCCGTTGATGGATGGAGAATTTTCACACTGCAGCCTCTTCGTCTTACACCACATTACACACACAGGTGGGTCAGCATGATGAATGGTCAATACAGAGAACTAATCCCGTCCAATATAGACGGTTTGTATCACACATAATGCAGATGAAGAATAGTAATTCCCTGGCTGTGTTAAAGCAGTTAGTCAATACAGCAGTTTTATAACAACGCTAACAGAGAACCACTCCTTTGTGGTGGAATGGGAGGGCTTCCGGCAGTCTGCAGCACAACTGGTGGTGGGGGGGAGCAGGGGTGGTTTGTCACTGTGTGTGGCCACAGTGGCCCACACGGGCCCACACACTGGCAGACAGTGACGACACATTAAAAAAGAAAGACGGACAGAGCGGGGTTAGAGAGGGACAGAAAAACTGCAGAGGGCAGTACCTCTTTCTGGCGAGAGCCGGCGTTCCCCACGGGGAAGGCAAGGAGGTCTCGTGCGTCAGACAGGGGGGCACCTGCTCGGCACGACTACAAACGCACACACAGCGGGCCACAGAGGGAAGAGAAAGACACAGGCCCAGGCGGTTAGTTCCGGCAGAGAGCGGCACTCAGAGAGGAGCAGAGTAAGTCACACACGGGAGCACAGAGTCGGTGATACACAGTGAAGCCACATGCACCCTTCCCACAAGACAAACACTCGCAAAGCAACGCGCAGCAAAAGGTTCTTCAACAGTTGGATGTTTAAGAGACATTTCAACCTTGACTTTTTTTTTCTTCTTCAATGGATTTACCAATGACCACTTAGCAGCCGCTGTGGTACCTCCCAAACGCTGTGTCCTAACTTCAATTCAGGGGTAACACAGAGAGACTTCCCTGTCCAAATCATCCAAGAGGATTCCTGATACAATGCATTCAAAAGTCAGTTTTCAGGGACCCATTTCTATCACAAAAAAGCAACCAAAATTCCCTTAATTACACCTGGAGCCAAAGCCTTGCTGAAAAGAAAATGACTGTTATAAACACCTAGCAATTTATAGAAGCAATAAAATAAGTAAATATGAACTTAAGATTTTAAAGAACTTCTGCATAACTTCATATTGTCAAATCATAATTTATTTTATTCTCTTATATAATTTTACACGTTTGGTTTTTTAAACTTGGACAACTGCTTGAGAAATACAGGTTACCTTGCACGGCGATACTCACCTGGTATTTGTAACCTACGGGTTCACTACTAGTCCTTCACCTTACCTTTACCTGCACTTGATCACTGGCTATACCAGAACACTCAAAGTCTGATGTTGCAAGGGTAACCATATTTTCCAATCTTCAATCTTAAATGTAACTGACTACTCTGAGCTGCCAGATACTTTGCGTGAGTATACACACCATTGTTGGAAACTTCGCCAGAGAACTAAATATTCACCTTCCCATGTTGCATTTAGAAAACTAGTGAAATAATGAAATAATGTCCATTGTGCTGGAGGTACATTCTGTATAAATTGCTGCCTTTTAGGCATGGCCAAACATATAATACTCCAAAATACTATTCCACATCTGTTCAACAACGTTCAACAACCCCTTCACATACATTGGACCATGTCAAACTCCAAATCCCATGATGACATTGGCTCATTACCTCTGTATAGAAAACTTACATATAGTTTGTAACACGTTGCCCAAAAACAGACATGACTTATTACCTTGGTTACACCATTAAGGAGGTATTAAGACTTAAGCCCCAAAGAAACTAGCTGAAACTACTCCCTGATAAAAGTATGTGAGCTCAGAGGAAACCCTTTACAGCTAAAATGTTGACAAATGTTTGCTAATCAATATACTAATGACCCAGAAAGAGACACTAAATATAAAACCATAACCAGAGAACCCCGGGACCTAACCAACAACACATAAGTGACAGAGATTTGGGCCTATAAACAAACAAGGAAGTGAAACAGAATATTTACTATGATACCAGAATTCAAACAATACTTTCTATAATTTACTTAGCATTTATATATTTGGAAATACAATGCCTTAACATACTTTACACTGATAAAGCCACATGTACCTGTCGAATGAATCGGTGGCCATCTTGTAGAGGAACATGAAGAGCTTGCTGCAGTGTCTCAATGTGGGACACACGCTGTCCACCAGGACAAGCTCATCATCCAGCAGCCTCTGAAAGGGCTGGGCGTTGGAGGGAAAGACAGCGGCCGGGCCCAGCTTCTTAACATCGGAGAAGCAGCCCAGCAGCCGAACGGCATCAGCCAGCTTCTCGTACTGGATCTCCGTGCGAAAGAAGTGTGAGTTGGCGGGCTCGTATCGCATGGCGGCCGTCAGCGTGCAGAAGACGGTGTGGAGCAGCTCGAACACCTGGTTCTGGTTGGCCTTCTCCCAGCCGTTCTTTGGGGGTGAGCAGAGGGAGCGCTCCATGGCCACCAGCAGGGAGGTGACGTAGACGAAGCCGCCCACCTTGCGGAAGACGGTCCTGGTGCGGTGGCTCTCCCTCAGCACAGCAAGGAGGGCCTGCGGGGTCAGGGATCAGAGGTCAGAGGTCAGAGGCCAGAGGCCGTGTATGTGTGGGTGCACGGACCGCGAGTGGGGACCACCTTGAGGATGTGGGTTTTGAGCTGCAGTTCGGCAGGGGGCGCAGAGTGCATCAGGCCTAGCAGGGTGCCCATGTCGTCATCTCCGCTGGGGGACAACACCAGCTGCTGGATGATCATCAGCGCGTGCTCGCGACACTGCCGGTACTTCACAATGTTGTGGACACACCGGGCGCCACCGAACTCCCGGAACAGGCCTGAGAGGGGGAGGAGACAAATTCAGTTCATCGGAGCCTTTCCTCCAGCCGGCTCTGAACCACCTGTAAACAGCTGCTTGGCCTACAGGGTGTCAAACCGACCAGCCTTAATATAGGTAGATTAATATAATCTACCTATATCAATTCCTCAGAAAATTCCTTTATGAACTAGAAACATCATACAAAACATGTCTTTTATACTTTTTATATAGCTCCATTTAATTAAGGGAACGCAATATAGATTTTAAATGATGCCCTAAAAAATACATATCCTTTAAACAAAGAATATTTATTTCCTGGAACAAGTAATAGAAAACGTATTTTAAAGAAATAAATGGTATATAGGGCCAAAACCCATTTTAAATAAAACTGAATTTATTTCCTCGAGTTCTGAAAGGACTTGTGTTTATTATCTCTGTCTAATTAAGGTTTGTTTTCATGCTAATGTTTTCAACATAATTGAGATACTGACATGTCTAAATTGTACAAGTGCTGATTAAGTCAAGAGTCCCAGATGAAATAATTAATCTGGGCATTAATCAGGGAACTAATTAGGGAGGCCCTAATGAGTCAGCGTTCGAAGAAAAAGATGGATCCTTTTGAAAAAGATACCCCTGTAGTAATGAAAGCATTTGTGCGTTGAAATTTATTTTTATTTTTTTAATTTTAAAAAAATAGCTACATGCTAATGCTGACAAGTTTGCAACTAGTTAGTAAAATTGCACACAATATATCTGTAAGCTACTCCACGGTTAGTCTCTCATTAAAGCACATCATCCACCAGAATTGTTTTCTAATTAACAGACAGATTTAAATTGGATGCTGAGTCACTCAATGATAAGGGCCATTATTTTATTCTCCTTTCCGTCTCTTTTGGATGCGTTTCATGCTCTGAATGCAACAAGTAAATACCGTGTAAGAAAATTTATATTGTATAATAATATTAATATTATTATACAATATTGATTATAGTATATTAATAATATTAAATAATATTGCATCATTTTTAAGAACAATATTTATTGATCCCAATAGGTTGCAGCACGCAATTATTTAATTTAATAAGGGTATGCTTGAATGTGAAGTCATTCATTCATTGAAACAATGAAACAAAAAAAACTCCTGAAGCTCGATTAATATAGGGAAACTGATTCAAAAAATGTAGAGACCCTGTCAAAAGACCGCTAGGTAAAACCGGAGATAGCCAGGCCAGTCTTGTATTGGGAAGATTTTACATTTTAAAGGCCCCACCCCCAAGAAAAAATCAGTAGTATTATACTTTTTTTTTTTTTAATTGCGTGGCATTTTGAAAGAATCTGAATATATTCAAAGATGGATGTGCATTTAATTGTCTATCAAAATAGTTACCATGCCATTAAAACCCATTGCAAACATTTAGCTCTACAAGTAAAATAGCAAAGAACTCAAGCGCTTATTTGTCAATCATAAACCAATACCAGTGCTAAGAATGTCTATTCGTTGCTTGAGTTCATACATGTGCCTTCAATTACCACACGCAAACTGTCAATATGGAGCAGCCGTGACTATATGCCCCAAGGGCTGCCTGCTAAAAGCCTTCAGATCTCTCCTAGAGAACTGACTCATCAATATTGTAATAGCCTGCATTTACATCCAGGTTTAAAACCCTCCACTAGATACAGAAAAGGAAATTCATTTCAACCCCAAAGAAAAGCCTGCATTTTAAGATTTTGTTATGAATTTTAACACGCCGTGGAGATACGTCAGTTGGAACATGTCTGTTTACCGCAGTAACTCTGGCATTCTGTCCCAAGCTGCAGTTGACTGGTAATTGGGAATGACAGTACAAACAAAACTGTGGTGTCAGCCTAAACCCATAAATAGCTGTCATTTCCTTTTTCTCTTAAGTCGACTGGATGGTTTGGCTTTAACCCAAAGTAACAAGTCCATGAAAACAGAGAAGTAGGCAATTGATAATATTTTGTCAGCACTGATGAAATATCAGTAGGTGGTATTTTTTTATCCTTTGATTGACCACTTCTCAAACAAAACCAAAGATCATGGCGTCCCAACAAAGAGCACAAACAGGTTCTAATGTAATGGCAGAATGAATACTCCGGGACAGCCTTCCTGTCCAGAATCCCCAGGGTTTAATACTGGGAGGGAGTGGAGCGTACCGGCGTTGGTGTTGGACCCTTGCAGGAGAACGGTGAGAGTCTCCATAACCAGCCAGGCCAGCTGCTTCTGCTCTTCTGCCACACTATTGTCCTTGGGATCGCCTGGTATATGCACAGACAGACAGGAGGTGAGGTTGGACAGGAAACTTTTTTCTCAAAGCCTTTTAATCTCAACATTGGCAATTTGCACTCCTCGTTATATAATTAAATAGCCCATTTATTTCAATCGATTGTATTAAAAGGCTAAACAGAACACATTTATTATCAAATCAATTATTCAGATAAAATCAGTTTCCGTCAAAATTTCATTACGTTTTTCTATTATTAATTTTCCAGCAGAAAAACCAAACGCCTGTTGCACATGCTTAGACTTGTTTAGTGCATGGGGCTTTTTTCGAGAAAAAGTATTTTACTTTTGGCATGATTAAGAAAGGGTTGGGCCCAGTGAAAAGGCGCCTCTGCTCCTCACCCTGCTCGTTGTGTATCTGTGTGGGGTCCTTCATCAGGGCGGCGTACTTATGCAGCAGGTTTACCAGCACCTCCAGCAGGCCCACCTCCCGGAAGACCTCGCTGAAGATGGGGTCGTGGCGGCTGAACTTTAACAAGGTGCGGGTGGCAGTGATGCTGCACTGGTAGGAGGTGCTGGCTTTGAGCAGTACACTCACGCTGAACAGCTCCTTGCAGGGAACGTAATTTAGGCTGAAGACTACAAACTCCAGCAGCTCAAAGTACTTGGCCTGCACCTCGGGCAGCTTGGCAATCTTCTCGCCGAATTGCGACAGCGTGTGCTGGGCCTCCAGGATGAAGTAGTTGGCGTTGTCAGCCATGTAGATGTTGGAGATGGCATCAAGGACGATGCTTGTGAGGCGGCTGGTCTTGGCTTTTAGAAATGCGTTCTGCAGCACGGAGAAGGCCTGTATATTCCTAACTGTGTGACCTGGGAGGAATAAAGAGAGGAACACAACTAACTCTGTGACCTGGGAGGAATAAAGAGAGGAACACTACTAACAGTGTGAATGGCGAAGAATAAAAGAGAGGAACACTAGTAGACACACTGCACCAATATTGTCAGTTCCAGTAGGTCCCCTACACATATCTGTTTGTTCGTTGATGCTACAGAAATTGTTCCTCTGGGATGTGAAGACACAAGCCTGATACTCTCCTCCCACATATCCATTTTAATGGTGACAAATTATACCTTACAAGTTTTGTTTATCAGCATAGAGGTCAGTCACACCTCAGGCTTTCTCATTGTAAACCAGGAAAATCCACCATCACATATACAAATTAAATGTTCAAGCATTGATCCACCCAATCAGACATTTCCCAGAACACATCAGTAAGTATGAATGAGCGAAACCCAGACCCACTCTCAGTTTGAACGTTAAACTGAACATTTAAAAATCGGCTCCTAAAAACGATCGTTGTGGTTTGCCTTTTCAGCATAATGCAACATTCAGTTGATCCATTTGGTTTCTGACAGACACCAGTCAAGGACATTCTCCATGATCACTAATTAGACAGCCATGCTGCACAGTCTTGTTCAATTAGACATGAGCGCAATGAGTAAATTATTCCATATGATTTCAGTTATTCAGTACCAAAAACAGTAGTGCGAATGCGAAATGGACCTGAAAACTAAACTCTGAAGGGGAAGGGCATGGGTACTAAAGTAACTTCCTTCTTAAAGAGAACTGAGACAGTTCTGGTAAAGAGGACAAGTTATTTTCCCCCTCGCTGGTGTGCAAATACAATGTGAGGGCCTTTTTTTCTGATGCAGATAAAATAAAACACGTGTGTTTGGTAAAACTCAAATATGACTACCTTGGGTCAGAAAGTTCTCCAAGGAACATACTATGAATTCTATGGATTTACACATCAGGACGCAATAACAATCATCTGTTCCTTAGCAGGTCTTAAAATTAGGTAAATACAACCTCAGATTAACAACAACATATGACATATTACACCGCGTCATGATTTAAAGCCAAAATGGAGAAGCCATGCGTGAAAAAGTAAGTACACCGTTACTGCTTCCATAGGAATTAAGAGGCTAAGTAGCAGCCAGGTGCTGCTAATCAAATGCCCTTGATTAACTGATCATCAGCAAGTGTGACCACCTCTGTAAAAGCCGAAGTTTTAGCAGTTTGCCGGTCTGAAGCATTCAGGTGTGTGTTTTGGCTTTATTTTTGTTTAAATCATGACACGGTGTAATGTGTCGTGTGTTGTTGTTCATCTGAGGTTGTATTTTACCTAATTGACCTGCTAAGGAACAGATGATTGTTATGTCCTGATACGTAAATCCATAGAATTCAAAGAGGGTGTGCTTTATTTTTCACAAGAATGTACCTCTTCAGACTACACGGCCCGCATGAGAACTTTGTCAGCGATTCGAGCGGCATGATCCTCTTGATGTAACCCAACATGAACCCCAGAAGCCAATAAGAGATATTCGTGAGAGATGAGCCGAGAAGCCCTGTTGATTTACCCAGGCGGTTCATGACATTAGCTGGATTCATCTGTAAAAATGCCTTCCTGATCACTTGTACACACATCAGACACACCGATTATAAATTCTTATGAAAGTTGTTTAGTGACTTGTTCTAAGCAAACCGGTGTACTCTACGACTAAAACATGAATGGGTGCTGACTACTTCACTATTACAGAATTCAGAACCTATGTTATGAACTGAGACCCACTCCTACATAACATCGTGAATGATTTGTGGTCTTGCAGTACAGAGAATTTCGAGGGAAAGTGTGCACGGAGTGGCTTTCCCTGGTATTGGAGCTGGGTAAGACACCTCTCTGAAGACGGACCGAGACGTTGCTAATTCCTGAGGGGCTCACCTTTCCCTGACGACTGCGGCACCACGAACCCGGGCAGGAGGAATGGCGCCCCAGTGGTGAGTCCTGCCGGCTTCAGCTCGCTCACCCCGTACGTGGTGAGGGATGTCACCAGGTTCACCAGGTCCTTCAGGGCATCTCTGGAGTCGTCCTCTTTGGCCTGCTCCAACCTGCAACCGCCACGCTTGGCGTTACCACCCACTGAAACTGGACACTTCCTCAAAGCACTCACTGATGCAATCTTTAGCCTGGGATAGTGCAACATATCGTGTGCATCTAACCACAATCCTGCTAACCTCTCGCTCAGATTGTAGATAAAAGATAATTTTAAAGATAGAGAATAACATTCGTCCGATAACAAATAGCATTTTTGGATGGTTAATGAGCTTCTCTAACTACTCTTCAAAGCTCACTCCTCAAGCAGCACACCTGAGCATCAGGTCACACAGGAAGATGTAGCCCTGGCACATGCGGAAGTCGTCTAGCAGAGTTTGGGAAACGTCACTGGAGTCCTTCAGGAAGCAGGAGAGGCCAGCGAACATCTCCACAATCTCCAGGGGCGAGAGGTCCTCCGACTGCTGCATGTTCTGAATGCAGGAGGACAAGCATTCTTTCTCTGAAGGGAGAAAGACATCTACCCGTCAGACTTACGCAGTGTACTGCACAACATTCAGTCATAAGACATTTAAAAGACATATAAATCCCACCAAACTAGCATACAAGGTGCTAGGACCTACGTGACTCTAAAGTAAAGTAAATATAACTACCACTAGTCCAGACCATCTAGTCTGAAAAAATAAAAAACATTTTGTTGTTCGGGAAGTTGTTACAGTAACAAAAGGGAAACAGAACAACACTTACCAGTATTAATACCATACTGCTATAAATTGCAGATTTATTGTGGCATTAGTACTCCCATAAATAACAGCTGATAAGTAATGCCCTCCCCCACCCCGTTTAATTATCTAAGGCATTGGTGCTGCCATGACAGCCTGCGGTCGGGTAAAGAAAAGGCTCACCATGGATGTACTTGACCACGTTGATGCTAAGCCCGTGACGGGAGATGGTGGTCAGGACCTCGCCGGCGCTCTTCCTCCAGGGCAGGTTGTGGGGGGGGCACCAGGACGTTATGGCGCTGAACAGTAGCTGGAGGTCGTCCTTCTGGGCCAGCTCCTCCGCAGGAGAGATGAAGCCACACAGCTTGACCAGAATCTGGCACGGGAGACAGACCAACGGTCACTAAGGACACCGGCAACATCCCTGACAGCTTTGTTATCCAACTTACACAAATAAACAGTAGTATAAAAATTACAAAACCTCTTTTTAATACCGGTAAAGTAGGACCAGGCAGTACAAAGAGCGATTCTTTTCACCAGGACCACGTTCAGAATGAATCTACAGGTAAGATGTAGTAATAAAGAGGCTCCTGGTCTGAAACCTTCTGGATACTGCCAGCAGGATGGCATGAGACACATGAAGTTCTCATGTAGGGCAGGAATTGGGGGTTATAAATCTGAGAGCTGCTCAGGAGAGCTCCATTCACCCTCACCTGCACAAAGACCTTCTGCAGCAGGGCGCGGCGTTCAGCCAGGGGCAGCTCCGTCTGCGCCGCCCCAGGGGCCTCAGGAACGTGCGGCAGGTCGAAGAACAGGTACAGACACTTGACCAGAGTGGATGGGACTGACATCGTCGTCATGCAGTCCACCGTTTTCTGAAGAGAGGGGAGAGAAGGAGAAGAGTCCACCCATCAGTTTGGCATGTTCCCTCAACTCCCACTAAACCCCTTTACTCCCATCTGCTCTGATCTGTTAATCACCGGTAAGTCCATTGCCAGATGAGGTATGGAGGCAATAACATACTGGTCCACATGAACGTATTCTGCAGATGCTCTCCATCACACTCATATGCTCAGTTCATTATTTATTTCAATCCCCAATAACTTCTAACGTTTTCTCCACAATTTGGAATCGCCAATTGTGCTAGCCCAACTCGGCTCATCGCAACAAATCCTACAAAGAGTAAAGCAGTACGACTACTACTCCAATCCCAGTCGCTTTTCAGCCATCCGATTTTTCCACACTGCAGGTTACTCAGTGCGTACCAGAGGTTTACCTGTAGAAACCCGTTAGAGACAGGCTGAGCGAAGCCCTGCTGATTTCACCCAGCCCAGCTCTGCAAATGTGAGCAACCACTGGGCTATCCTGGTCACAATCAGGAAAAATGCCTGAGCTGGATTCAAACCTGCAGATTCCAGCTCCTAGGGCTCAGCGGGCGCCTTTACTGACTGAGCCACTCAGGGGGGCTTCAGTCTTATAGTCTCCATGAGGGATCCCACCTATTACTAAAACAGTGCATTCCATTTTTTAAGATTTACTAATACAGGAATCACTCGCATATAGTGATCAGAAGCACGGGTACAACAGCATTCCAATATTGACTTTGTTTAAACATCTCACTAACGAGAATAAAACACTTATGATTATTATTCAAGAGAACATGGCAGTCATACTCAAGCTGTCACCGCATCATAGCACTATACATTTACAGTGAGACATGTTAGTCTGATTATAGCCCACAATACAGTAAAATAACTGGTGTTTGAGACATTCCGTTTTGATGTTTTAAAATACACATTAATGCTGTTTAAACTGTAAATTATATGATATTTAATGTGAGAAGTATTAAGAGAGATTTTGCTCATTTGGAGCACTATCTTAAATGGTACAGCTCTGCTAACTAAGTGTAAGATTTCTCAGTATTGGAATATGAATTACCATATAAATACCAATAATAGCACCAGAATTTGGAAATAAATTACGATGACTCGTTGCAGTGAAAGGACCACCTGTTATCTGGTGGGGGAAAATATCGGCCAAAACAGAAACCAGGATGAGGGTGGTGTTCATTCATGCATATGACTCATTCATCAGTCAGAAGAACTACAACACAGTCATCGCACTCTTTTTGGAAATGATATTTGTTTTAAATAATCAGGACAGCTTCAAAGAAAAGAGTAAACACGGGGTCCCTCTCACTGCCAGAAAGTGTAATACAGAAAAGCACATGAGAGACGACAATAAATTACAAAATTAGCACTTAGGCTTAGATAGATAGATAGATAGATAATTACTTTATTTATTCCCAATTGTGAAATTGCTTGTTAATACTAAAATATCAAAGCTTAACATGCATAGACTAAATTGAGTAAATGTAAGTTAGTTGTTGCATTTCTTTTCTTGTTTTCCCCCCCAATTCTTGTGGTTTTAAACTTTAGTTCATTGGTGATTCAATGGGCATTGTGGCAGGGAAGCAGTGCCTTCCCCTTAAGACCAGCCAGCCCTCCAACAGACATTAGACTTTCCTGCTGATTGCCAATAGTCCTCAGCTGGTTGATTGGTTCAGTTGTAGGCAAAGGTTTGCAAAAGCATAAAAAGGCTGCTGGTTAGTTTTGTTGGGAGCTGAGGAAATTTGAATGGTTGGGGAATTTGGAAGCAGAGTAACAATTTTGCATTCGGAAACCACCAGCCACGGATGTGGGGAGAAACAGAAGGGGGCCACAAATGGAAATTTCCATCTAGCTCGGCTGGGCTATCGCCCACCCTAAC
This sequence comes from Hiodon tergisus, assembly GCA_025775045.1. Classification (NCBI taxonomy): domain Eukaryota; kingdom Metazoa; phylum Chordata; class Actinopteri; order Hiodontiformes; family Hiodontidae; genus Hiodon; species Hiodon tergisus. The sequence goes on along the minus strand of JAOVYW010000093.1, from coordinate 4,661,865 downwards.
TAAATAGCTTCTCCTCTGTGTTAGCCCTCTGTGCTAGCCCCCTGTGGCTAGCTGCACCCAGGACCTGTGGCAGCCCCTTGGCAATTGCCTCTGCTGCTAGCTGCACCCAGAGTTTTTGGCTGCCCCTCGGTGATACAGCCATGGCTAGCTACACTCAGGCCAAGCTGGGGGCCCCTAATCTGCAACCCACCTGTCCGGACGAGGCCAGCAAGTTGATGGTGTTGAGCAGCATCCAGCCACGGCTGGCCTCCTCACTCTGATTCACCTCCAGGAACTGCACAATGGCTCGACTGGCCGCCTCTGTGGGGAAACAGTCAACAGACACGCTACATAAACCCTGTAGCAGGCAAAGCAGGTTATCTACCCAAAAAATAAATATCATATTGTAATAAAAGTGCACCATTGCATTAGTTGAAATCAAGGCCCTCACAGACTGGCCGGTGATCACTTGTTTTCAATGGAGCCGGAAGGGAAGCAGACTTCAGACGCACCAGGGCTATGTCTGAGGAATGCTCTGCCAGGGATCTGATCTGCCAATCAGGTCTCACCACTTGTGGCGAGCACAAGGGGACGCAGAGGAGCTAACCTATTTGTGGCACTTTTAGGAACACCATTAAGAGCTTACATCACTTAGGGACCACAGAACCCCAGAGGTACCTGAAATTGGCAGAGGGGAGGAACTAAACATGGATCTTTTCATGGCTAAACAACTCCAAAAATTTATTTGGACAAAATAAAAAAAAACGTTTCCATTAATCAGAGCTAACAAAGCTAGGAAAATCAGACGTGAAGCCTCTACTTGTTGAAAAAACAGATGTTTGAATGCTGATTGTATATGTGCAGGGCACACTGTGTTTGCGGTAAGTACTTAGGCAAATACAATGCAGTCAAAATCCATTTCACAACATAAGTTTTCTAATTAATCAAGAAAGCCACACACATTTTAAATGGGTTTAACTAATACAAGTAATACTAAGTCCATATTTAAAAGCAGCTTCCAGCATATTTTCGTCACACAAAGTTAGTTAGTTTATTTATTTATTTGTATCCCCATTAGCTTACACCAGCTAGTCTTCCTGGGTACCAAAACTCAAAAAACAGGCAATAACCACAATCTACATAAATTCAACAAAATCATCGACCTGTAGACATTAGACACACAAATATAAACTAACGGGGATGTTGATAGTGATATTTCCAATTATTGGTTGGCCAACCTATTGAGTAAACTTTCGGAATAATAGACAACTAAATATAAATGAAACAGAGCTTGCATTTCAACTACACTGATTCAGCAAATTCCATTAAGTGCACATGTATTCTGAAGCCATCCAGCTGTCTTCTCAAAGCCTTCTTTTAGACACATGTTAAGACTCAAGCTGCCTGGTAGGAATTTTTAAACCACATACAGGGGGAAATAAAGCCAGAGAAGGCAGAAGCAGAGACGGAACACATGAATGAGGGAGGGCGTCAACACTCGGAATTCCACCTTCTTCCAACTGAATTACGACCGACGGTGAGCAGAAAATTGATTTGCATTTTGTAAATTTTCTGATAAACAGATTGAATTATTGAAAATACAGATACGTGAAATGAGGGCATTTAAGGGCAGCAAGGGAGGCATGTCCTTGGTCCCCACGGACAATGTCTTTTTTGCCCCCAGGTTTGAACTCCTCAACCCGGCAAGGCAGATCCGAGTCAAACTGTGAAGCCGAAACCGGCCGTTTTTGATAATTTCTGACCACATCTACAATGTAGCATACAATATCAAACTTATTACATTAAAAGCATCTTCACTTCTTATGAACAAGACAGCTGTGAGGCCAAAGCCACCTCTCTATCAGGGTTCAAACACTATTACACACAACTGTGGATTTCTAACGTTAAAAAAGCTTTATTTACAAAAGTAAAAACAGTAAGACAAACGTGAGGCTACAGCCACGTTCAGGGTTCATACACTGGAACACACGCCAACCTGTGGATTTGTTGGACGCTCGGCGCCGGATCTCGGTGACCATCAGTCGGGACACCTGGGTGGTGAATTGTAGCAAGTCGGAGAACTTCTCCGTCATCGTACTGGGAGGAGCATTGCCAAACACCTGTATGAGCGAAGGAGAGTAGGACAGTCAGACACCTGTGCCCATACACCCATTTACTTATACTAAACAGATCAATGGAAAATTATATATCCTGTATTATATATATCCATTTTTAGCTGATGCCCTCATTCAGGAAGACTTACAGGTTGTATCAAGTAACTCACATGGGCAGTAACTTGCTATGTGGGATTTGATGCTGATGCCTTTAAAAACTTGCACAGGCATTTTCAAAGCAATGCATCAAGGTCCTAAGAACAAGGTGGAGATACACGCCATGCTGCAGCCAGGTCTGTAACATTTCAGTTATTTAGCTTCTCAGGTGGCGTTGTGAAGTACTTTGTACAGAAGGTTGAATGTTACCATGGAAGCTCTCATCTCGCACTTAAGGTAACGAGGGACTTGTTTCTGCACCAGAGTGCGAATTGTCACCATTACTGCGCGATTAGTCAACATGATGAGTGTTCCTTTGTGAAGTACTTCACTCGACACGGTGACAAGTGCTCTTCACTTCACAGAGCAACAAATTCCATCCTGGCACTAGTCTCTCAGACCAGACGTCTCTCACTAACAGTGAGAAAACGAATAACCAATGCGACCCTAACTTAATCTAATTTTAAAAAAAAACATCAATGCAGTAATGGGAAACTTAGACAGATACAAGGTTGTCTTATTTATTATGATCAGAAGGAAGGCAGGGTCCTTTAGCAGATCAATCATATACTGACGAGCCACTTAGCAGCAGCGTAACAGCGGTGTGATTCTAGCGAAGACAAAGTGGTTGCCGTGGTTAGTGTACAGGTCACTGTGATTGGTGATTGCACAATGAGGCCCTTCCTCCCTCCCTCCCTCACCCGGTTGAAGACCGGCAGCATCATGTAGAGCTTCTCCTCCTGCTCCTTTTGGGTCATGTGGCGTGGCGGGTGACAGAGCTCGGAGAAGAGGCGGCGCAGGTGCATGAGGCCCAGGGCGTTGTCCTGCGGGCTGCACTCCTCCTGCCGAGGACGGCCCATGATCCTCTTCACCATGTTCATCTTGCCTGGCTTCTTCGGGACAAAGCCGGCCCTGGGATAATGGGGGGGAGACATTAGAGGATGGACAAACAGACAGGAACAGAATCTGAGTACAGACAATGACTGAGAAGTACATCGAGATGATGAGCTCATTAAAAGAAGAAGTTGAAAAAAAACCCATAATAGATAGATGAACGACAGCAAGCAGGAGAGAGAAGGAAACGGATCAAACACTGGAGTTAAAGTTAAACAGTGACTCCAAGAGATTTAAGTTGATATCCAGCATCACAACCCATAAATCTGAGCAGGTCTGAGAAAACTGGCCTCTGACAGGTCCCATATCCGCCCACTCATCACCTCTGTTCTTCAAAGACAAGAACACTTCATCTGGCCCCTCGCCCTCTCATTCGCCAGCAACGTACATCCCCTCACAGCAACATCCAGGAGATGAATACGCTGCTCTCTAAATAGCTTTGCTCTCTTAGGCTAACTGCTAACAAAAAGCATCAAGCTGTTCACTTTTCACTGCACCAGTACAAGTCTCTATCTTTTTTTTACACCAGGGCGCCAATCTAAGCGCTAATGGAAATGTGCAAACACACAGCCCTTTGTGTTTGGTGAATGGGAAACGTGGATGAATGGACAAAGGACGGCGCAGCCAACACAGACATTTTCAAAGTGTGGATTATTTTATCAGAAGCCCTGAAGGATGGGGGGGGGGGGAGAAATCAGGGAAAGCATTGCAGGTACTCAAACAATGGCCATACATTTTTAAAGAGCTGAGAAACCAGTCTGAACACAAGTCACATGCAGCTCGCACGGCGTTGCTTATAAACGACAGAGTTCAGAAGTGCCAGAAACTGTCTCCTCCTGCAAACCCAGCCTGTGACACAGACTGTGGAAGCTGCAGCCATAGTGTGTATTTTGGATGGTTTCGCAGAAGGTAGCGCATCACAGCAACAGTGAGGCGTCCTGACAGGCAAGAGACAGCCCCGTCACCGCAGTCCCCTGGAGGACCAACTGCGTATTCTGGCTCCTTACAGAAAGTTGTTCACAGTTGAAAGGAGTGGATTTTCAGTAACAATGGAGTGCCCTCAAAACATGTCATTTTGCTTTCCGTCTTCACACTCAACTTGAGTTTTTACAGAAACAAACCAAACTTGTTAGCCTTAACTCAGATTAGGCAACACACAATTGATCTCAGAAAATCTTTAAGGACTTGTTCAGCAGTTTTCTAAGAAATCTTTTATTTTTAAAGAGATGGACGTTAACACCAAACTTAAGCAAGCTATGTCGAGCACGGACTGTAAACTGGTGAGATATAAATGTTTCAGTTAAACGCAAACCCAAGGAGTACCACACAGTGAGGAAAATGGCCGATTCGGGGTTTTGCAGGTCTCTTTATGCACAGGACTGCTCACCTGAAAGCGTTCCTGAATTACTTTAGAAACGCTACCAACATAAACCGTTCAATGAAACACGTACAGTACCGCTATAATTTAGGTGCACTTTGCCACTTTCTCCACTTCGGCCAATAGCATCGTCGGACAGTCCTGCTGGTTGGGGCGCCTGGCTTTTCTAGGGCAAGGCATCCCACAATCCAAAGCCAATGCTGGCTTCTGACACTACATAGATTTTATAGATGTGCTCCTTGGAAGGCCACTTCGGGCAAAATTATCCGAAACACTGGATACCTTTGACAACAGGGCCTACTTCTGGAAATTATTTTGATCCTGCCACAAAAAAGTCAGGACACAGCTTTAAAAAAAAAAAAAGTATTAAGGCATAGAATTCAAACCTAACCCAACTAGACAGCAATATGACAACAACGTAAGCTATAGGCCTACATCTTGAAACTGTTTAGCAATTTTAGTTTCTGAGAAATTTAAAATACATAATAACGAAATGCAAATAGTTCACTTTGATATACGGACAACAGGGTTTTCACTCCATTTTCAAAAGTAACAAAACCCTTTTATAGACTACTATACTCTCTGATTTGTCCTATATTAGGGGATTGCATTTTTCATAATTCTAAACAACATTGTTAGACAGTCCACCATAAAGGCTACAGGTAAGTTTTAAATTTAGTCCCAGATACCATTCATCACACACATAAATTTATGCCACTGTATGCCCCTGTTTGTAGTAAACAAAGTAAAATAACTGGAATCTTTTCAAAGCACTCCTGTACATTTCCTTAGTGCGGTTAAACTCCCCAGCTGCAGGGAAGACATTTCATGGGGGATGCCTGTAAAGTAGGTTAGATGTAATATTCATGATCTTCCAGCGGCCGTGTAAACACTGTGTTCCGAGGAACAATGCCCCACTCCATAACGGTGTCCTTTATATACCAGCCCAGAATGCTTGGCCTTCTGGGATATGGAGTCTTACCGGCAGGATGCTCTCAACTTTACAGTAAAGCTTACGCTAACAAAAATCCATCACAGCTAGTTAAGTAAAAACCTATTTTTAAAAGTAACTAGTCAGCATATGAAACCTTTGTGAACACCCGTTAAACAAATGAACACAGTACACAAGATGAGCTCAACGACCCATAATCCCTGAAGGAAACCGCCACAGACTGAAAGTAGAATAGCCTACGTAAGTGGTTTATAATGCTCAGCATTTCTCCCTATGTAAACAGGAAACATTCAAGACATTTCCAGCAGTACTGTGTTTGCATCATATTGGTTAGTGGGGTGAAAAAGCATCTTAAAAACGAAATGCAGCAGTGATAACTCTACCCATGAAGTCGCACACCAGCAAATGACCTCAGAATAGAAGATTGGCTGATGGCTTTTAACAACTTAACTAACAGAATTTTTTTTAAATAAAACTTTAAATAAAAAACATGGATCTGATCGTTCAATTAGATTACTACAGACCTGGGGTGACTTCTAGTTAATGACTAAATAATATTGCTCAGCCACCTACCAAAAAACTCAAATGACCTTAAGTAATAAAGTAATATTTAACGGATAACCGAATAATTATACAGGTTAATAAAATGTACGTCTGCATCCAAAAGCTACACAAAACCCCCAAATAAACCATCAGAGGCAGGGACCCAGACTACATTCGGGAGGTGAACATTTTCAGTAAGTCAGAAATGGAGATTAGGAGGATGACTAAATCCTTCTGTTGCCGCTGGCAACACAGAGCAGCCTGACGCTGAGATAATTCTGGCAAACAAAATCAATTAGAAAGAGAATATGAAAAGGATGGATAACAATAAACAAAAGGACATTTAAAATTTTTGAGTAATGTAAAAGATTAAATGAAAATGTTGTACATTAATAATGACAGCGACAATAAAAATAATACAAATAACATTTCTAAAAATCTAAAAAAATATATAAATTTTCCTTCAACACTACACGTTGCTGAAAACAAACCTTTTAAACAGAAAGCAGACAATCGCCCTTGTGACACATCTGTGTTGTCTTGGCATTCAGAGATGAAAGGTCTTTTGAGGAATGCAAGCCTTTGATGGCCACCTATGCAAGTTGCACTATACATTACACAGCCTCTTAGGAGAGTAGGGTTAGCTTACCACCAATGCAATGTTGCTCTTTACATTACACAGCCTCTTAGGAGGGTAGGGTTAGCTTACCTCCAATGCAATGTTGCTCTTTACATTACACAGCCTCTTAGGAGAGTAGGGTTAGCTTACCCCCCAATGCAATGTTGCTCTTTACATTACACAGTCAACCTTTTGGGAACTGAAGTAAAACATCTTCACCACTACTCACTGATATTTCAGTCCCAGTGGCTCAAATAAGCCAACAAACAGTTAAGACAAAGGGAGACCTAGCAAAATGCATCCTTTAAAATGAGGCTCATAGCTACATCATGCGTAATGTCGTGCTAAAACAAATTGTTCTTTTTAAAATGAACAAGTAAAACTCTCCCTCCTAAGGACTCCCCCAACCCGCAGGTTTTTTTATTCCAACCAAGCTCTCAACTGAGCTAATAATGAATTAATTAAACTCATAATTTGCTTAATTTGACTAAATAAAATGTTTAGCTTTCAAAATGTTGGAGAATTATTTATATTTAACTCGAAACCTCCAACTGTACAATCATTAAAAAGCTTTGATTAGGCACATCCGATCAATCAAGGACTGGGTTGAGAGCAACAGAGCATCCTGGTTGTGACAAAAACCAGCATGATAGTGGGCCCCCAAGACCAGGGGTGAGAACCACTGCCCTGAGGGCCCTCGTACATTGAGCAAGTTATAATCCAGGACAAGCCACAAGGTTAGAGGAAAATAAACCATGACAGGAGGATCTGAAGCCCAGGGACCCTTAGCTCTCATGCTTATACAATGTCTAAACGTTACAGAAGGACACACATTCTTACTTACTTCACTTAATTATCTGGCACATTTGCTAAATTACGTAGTTCCTTGAAATCTCATCGATTAGTGAGCTCATTGGTGACTACACATTTACGTTAACTTAAGTCTCCATATATTTTATCCTTGCATTGTTTTTAGTAGATGACAGCCAACCCCAGTTTTACCTGTCGTTAATTATTGTTCCCCAGTAATTTCTTAGTCTTGCATTTATGGTCTTTGATAGCCATCATCTGCCTTGAATAGAATTAATTATGCAATTGAATGCGTGTGGACTGATTTGGAACCGTTAGCAGGTAATTTTTTCAGGAACTATGTTATAGCCATGTGGTTATACAATAATAATGCATGACCAATCAGTAATCACTATTTATGTGCATTTAGACCTGAATCCAAATGAACATATCAATGATGTGATCTTTATTCCCATGCAAGCGTATCTACAATCTTAGCAGTACAAAACCCCAAAACCTCCAAACTACATGAATAAAAATGTACTAAAATAAAATTATTTAGTTTAAAAACAAGCCCAAAATCTTGTACTGCAGTCATTTTGAAGCTAACTTCATAAGCAGACAGACACCAGATAAGGAGAGGCCCGATGGGCAACCAGCTAATCTTCATAGATTGATGATGTGAGGGCTAGAGCCAGATTTGAAGGATTGAAAATACCCTCCTTCCTCCCGATTGTTCCAGCTCCCTTAGTTGCATCCAACGCAGACACGGCCGACAACACACAGCCAAGAATTACAATAAACCACCGAATGCGAAGTAGTGCCCAGTAAATCTCTCTTCCAAGCCTGTTAGCGTAAGCTGTCAAGTCATTAATTACCACAGAACACAACTTACCACAATCGACAGAAATCCATACATCAAGCATCAGACTGAAAATACTGCCCAAGACCAGTCAGAACGTAAGATTTAATTTAAAATCAAGCATCATGGCCATTATGAGCTCAAAGTCATTAAAATGCATGTTTAAATATATAAGCTGTGATGCATACAAAGACATGGGCAGAATTAAGTAAATTACCTATGATACAGTCTGCTATACAACTTACAAAATGTCAGTAGTTATTGCCTGTAAACTCGGTTACACCTGTTAAGATGTTTAGTTGTAAATGCAGTGTGTAGAAAAAATAAGCCACACACAGGGGGTATATACAATGGACTAGCCCAGTATATAGCACCCCATTGCTCCAGCCTGCTTGGCTGAAAGCTCTCTGTGCTACCTTCCTCAGGCCCAACCAGAATTCATCTCTCTGCTCCATTCCTCTGGTCTGCTTAGTCTGAAGCCCCATTTGCTCTATTCCTGTAACCTGTTTAGTCTGAAGCTCTATGTGCCACATTCCACTGGCTTGTTCAATCTGGAGCTCTCTGTGCTCCATTCTTCAGTCCGGAGCTCTCTATGCTCCAGTCCTCTGGTATGTTCAGTCAGAAGCTCTCTCTGCAGAAGTCCTCTGGTCTATTCAGTCTGAATCTGTGCTCCATTTTTCAGGCTGAATCAGTGTGCTCCAGTCCTCAGGTCTGTTCAGTATGAAGCTCTCTGTG
>JAOVYW010000093.1:4624355-4652744 GCA_025775045.1 Hiodon tergisus | reverse complement strand
AGTTCAATTTTGCTCTCATCTGACCACACTATATTCTCCCAGTATTTCACTGGCTTTTCCAAATGTTGTGCAGCAAATTTTAAACGAGCTTCAACATGCTTTTTCAGCAATGGAGTCTTGTGTGGTGAGCGTGCATACAGGCCATGGCGGTGGAGTGCATTACTTACCATTTTCTTTGAGACAACAGTACCTGCTAATTGCAGGTATTTTTGAAGCTCTCAACAACTGGTCCTTGGCTCTTGGACAACTCTTCTGATTATTATTTCCACTCCTCTGTCAGAAATCTGGCGAGGAGTACCTGGTTCGAGGCAAATTTATGGTGAAATGATTGTCTTTCCATTCCCGTATCATGGTCCCAACAGTGCTCACTGGAACATTCAGAAGCTTAGAAATGCGCCTTTAACCAATGCCATCGTTATGTTTTGCAACAATTAGGTTGCGAAGGTCTTGAGACAGCTCTTTGCTTTTACCCATCATGAGATGTTTTGTGTGACACCTTTTGTAGGCCATCAGTTGGGACTGAACCAGCTGATATTAATTTACACTGACAAGGGGCTGGATTGCTTTTTAATTACTGATAGTTTTCAGCTGATGTCTTGGCTTTCTGTGCCTTTTTGCACCTCCCTTTCTTCATGTGTTCAATACTTTTCCCCTGTCATTTCACATTATAACACATTAACAACTTAATTTGCTGAGCTCATTTGATTTGGTTTCATGTCACCAAAAATTTCATGTCAATAGCACCTTTGGAAATATATTTACTGAGAAAAATGGTGACGTGTTCAATACTTATTTCACCCGCTGTATATTAGGGCTGTCAAACTATTAAAATAATTAATCGCGTTAATCGCATGATTTTCTGTAGTTAATCGGGCACTTTTAGAATTTGGTCAGATTTGTAAATGAACTATTTTCCATTTAAAAAGCAGTGTGTTATGTTAAATGCATACTGTGTTTTATTGTAATGGAAAGAATAACAATAATCTGTATCAGAAAGTTCGCTATTAGGTTTGTTAGCTTGCTGCTCGTTGACTTGTCCATTTGCCTCCTGCGCACGAACTCTAAAACTGTAGGCTGCTGCTTTCCTGCATTGCTAGCCCTCTCACTACTGCTGCCGGCGTCAGCGCTGTGTTTTGGTTTTAAATGATACTTCAGGCTCGACGTACTTCGGTGATACTCAAATTCACCCTTACGGTAGCTGCAAATAACTGCTTTTATCCAAAGACCCATCTGTACGTTATAAAACTGTCCGTTTAAAAGCCCTTTTGCTGCTTTCTCCATCATTCAAGTTTACTAATTCAGCAGCGCTTTATCTAAATTCAAGCAGTCAATTGACAAACAAGCGATATATATACACACACACAAAAAATGTTTTCTCATTTGCAGACAAATTAGAGTTAAGTTTCCAAGTTTTTATTTATCCAGTCGAGTGTTATTTATTTAAGGCACTAAATTGTACTTTTAAATGTCTTATTGTCATTTTGGGTAATATTATTTTCTTCATTGTTTTTACATAAGTTCATAAGTATTTTTTTTATTTTACAGTTTGAGAGGAATGGCGCAGGCTAAGGGCATGCTTTCCCCAGGCTACAGTGAAGCCACTGGAATGCCTTCTATTAGCTCAACCCTTAAAAGTAGGTGTCTTCTGGAATGTGACTTCCAAGCCCAGGAATCACTTTACTGTCTGACCCGTTACAAAAACATGGAAGTTCCTTGTACAAATGGAGGCAATAATATTTTTTTAAATACCAATTGTTACTGAATCAGAATGAAGGCAGAGAGGACACGTTTTGTGTGTGTACACCATCAAGGTAAAATTACAGCGAATTGTCTTATTAATAGTGGCTTTGAAGCGTTTGAATCCTTCTCTATCCAAAACGTGAAGACGATAGACATAGTAAAAGGTATTTGCAAAACGTATTGGTTTAAAAGAGTGGGAAGTTCTCGCATTTCCAGTTTTTTTTATTTTAAATTTTTTTGTAAAAAATTGTTATGAGCGTAATTAATGGAAATTGCGGCTAACTAATGAAACGACTCTAGGTGTTTCAGCAAACTTCGCTTAAAAAATTGCATTTACTCAGTATAGGTACCAAGTCCTATGCCAGGCATGAAAAATACAATACATTCTAAAACGGCAAGATTTAGCAGCCATAACGTGTGATAGCATATAGCTGTACTCGCATACCTTTATCAGAGGTTTCGTTAAGCTTCTATCCCAACCCTGTTGAAAAAAAGTTGACGTGTATTGACATGTATAGTGATTAACAGCTTGCCACCTATTTTGTGAAGCGCAGTTATATGTTTCAGAAAATCTTTCAAAAAATATCAATACTGGTCCTCGACTCCACTATTTTTTTTAAAAAAGAAGCTTTATTTCTTAACTATTAAATTTAATTTAAGCATTTTTAAAAGTATAAATCGCCTGATGTTACCATGCTTAAAACAGGAAGACTTAGCGGCCCTCGAGGACCAGGGTTATATACCACTGGGTTAGAAACTAACCTCTGAGAAGCATGCTTGTCGACAAACGTCCTCTGCTGTCACCTAGCGTTTTAGAATGAAATACAATAATTTTATATAAATCTCTAATAAGAAACTGATTGAGTCAGGATTGTTTGTTTGTTTTTTTTCTTAATGTTTATGTACACTTTTTCCTGTGTTGCTATCCAAAGAGAGAAACCCTGCCTGTTTAATCCAGCATCCCTAAAATCATTCCCATACCACAGACTGGTGACGTGATAGGAACACAGTTTAGCTTCTTCCGGTTGCTTCAGGGAAGGCCACTGTAAGGCAAAAATAATGCATCAAGAACTGTTTCTTATCCAAGAAACAATGCATTTAATTTGTGTGTGTGTGTCATATGGTAGTTATACAAGGAACCAACAGGTGGCAGTATATCCCCATGCATTATGTACATATTGGCGTAAATAAAAATATGTTCCTCAAATGTATGTAAATTACTAAGTTTTGATATTAGATATTAGAAAAAAAAACAAACACTGGAAACTTTTCTACTGAAAAATAACTCTTTGTACATTTAGTTAATAAAAGGCCATTTCCACAATTTTTAGGGAGATGCTCAAATGCACAAAAACCTGTCAATTATAAATCTCAGCATTCAGATCTGGAATTCCATTATGACCATATTAAACTTTTTATCATACTAATTTAAAGATTATAGCACCAATTGGTGGAGAGGCTCGTCCCTCTCAACAATACTGCCAGCCTGCAGGTGCCCAGGAAGCAGACCGGAGAAGCACGATAACCACGAGCCAACAGAAGACCTCCCTATTTAAACCCTCCAGAAAACGGGTGACACACTGCCAATTGTGCAGTGCTGCTGTGCTCTCCCAGTCACAATCCTCAAATAACGATCTGCTACAATGCTTCACTTCAATGTTGCTCTATGTTTAAACGTTAGAGTTTGCATATTCAAGCATTCCTTAACCCTTGTCACCCAATGTAAGATGATCCACTAGGACTATAAACTCTAAAAACTGGGTGAGCTGCTGATGTGTGTTTTTGATTGAAAATGTAAGACTATTTACATTTTTGGTGCCAAGATAAATGTATTAACATGGCCAAAAATCTTTCATGCTGGGGAACCAGTTACCTAATTTTACATGATCCTTTCTGGTGAAAATATGTTTGCTATAGGTTTTCCCTACCACACGTAGCTTTGCAGAAACAATGTGTAACTGAGTATGTCTGCGCTAATGATTAAAGACTTTAGGTCTGCGGGCACATAATTGTGAAACAAATTAAAAGGGAAGTTACACATGAATTATATTTCAGTGTGTCCAAAAAAATTCCTGTTCAAGTACAACACACATTTTGAATACTCTTGTTTAATTGTGTGATTTACTAGCTTCTTCTGCATGCGAGAGTATTTAAAAATTAAGTAACGGTTATAAAACAGCTGATTTCTTATGGGGATGTGTAATTGTGACAATGAAACAATTAGTGGGGAGCACGGCTAGATGTCCCTAAAACTGTGGAGTGCTTGGCACACCTCTCCTGGTGACTGTTTATTAAGCTAGACGTTAGCAGTGGTGATGCATGGAGATACATGTGACTCAGGGTTAAAAAGGGGCACTCCCACTGAAACAATGCTGTGTGTGTGTGTGTCATGCATTTTTGCCTAATTGACTCTTTGGTGCAGAGTGGTTGGAGCCCCACTCCCCCCCTCGCCCCAATGTCCACAGTCAGCTCTCAGGCTCAGGAGGCATTCAGACGCACCCAGTGAGACCCCCCGGCTGGCTCTTTGATGCAGAGCCACTACAGTCTCCATCGCTCTGCTCTTAATTTGGGACAGGAACGAGCGGCAGTGCGAGGGAAAGGTGCCCACTGATACTTGAGTCGCATAATTAACTGCTTTATACTGGGCCTCGTTTTCTTTATAGAGCAGTCTCTTTGGTTAATTAAACATGGTTATCAAAATCTAATTATACAACAAGCAAGGATTAAAGGACATAGCAGCACCAACACATATCATTGATTAATCCTGTAGTAGCCTAAGTGAAGAGACTGGTGGACATAGGCTTGTTTTTGTTTTCTGCCCCAAGAGCCTTTTTATATCCTGCAATATAATCTTACAATTGGAACACAAGAAAATAATGGTGAAATTGTTTGCTTTAATGGGGTTATGGTACAGCTGCTGTAGAACATGCTTAAATGTGTGTCTGTATATTGTTAAGAGTTTAAAACAAAAAAAGTGGACTCTTAGATAATGAATAGTTTTCCAGACTGCGTACTTGCCTTCAATGCTGAAAAGAGCATTACTCTTAACCTACTTAACTTTACTTTACTTAACCTAAGTTGCTTCAGTAAAATATCCAGCTGTGTAAGTGGATGAATGTAGAAATTTTAAGCTGTGTTAGTAACTTTAGATAAAAGCATCTGCAACTATGTTATATTTCATTATACATTTAAATGAAAAGGCTATTGGTGTGCCTCAGAGTCTAAAGCAGAGCTGTGAATATCAGTTTATTAATGTAAGGAGATGCCCGTCCGGAGCGAGCGTAACATCTTCCATGTGATCTCAGTAAAAAAAAAAAAAAAAAAAACCCTAAAACCCCAGTGCGTGCTGGATGAGAACCATGTCGTCCTGTCGATGCGGGGGGCAGGTACATGGAGTGCTCCCAGTATGAAGTGGTCAGTGGTTGCCCAGATCCTGTCATATGTGCTGTTTGGGATTCTTGGATGCAGTGTTGAATGATGTACTTGGAGTAAATGTTCAGAAGTCTCCAGAAGGCACTGCGCTCCCAGCCTGTACCTCTAAAGCGTGTGGACACTAACTGCTTCCTCATCCCACTGAAAGCCTGTTAGCAGTTCATCTCCGGTGACTGTAGCAGTGCTGAAGGCAATGCTTTGTTGGTTATCGTGGCTGGACCATGTGCAGTATCCAAGCATGCTTTGTTGATAATCCTTGGAAGAGGCTGGACCATGTGCAACATCTGAGAAATCACTGAAGAACAGCTGCGTTTTGCCCTGGTTTAAAGTTAATTTTCATTCTGAATTGTGTCGCTCAGCTGATAATGTTTCAATGTGAAGTGACAATTTGGTACTATAAAGTCATTATCGATTTTGTATCAATATAAATTTCCCTAATATAGATTCCTAGATTCCAGAAACGGAATTGTTGAGGAACATGAACAGTCTTTTAGAAAAAAAAGACGCCAGACTCATTAGGGTCATTAGGCCGAATTCACGGTCATGATTCTTTCTGGTTTAACCTTCTAAACCAATGAGAAACAAGACTTAAACAAGACTGGTTAAGTTTCTATAGAATTCTAATGATTATTCATCAAGTGATGATGACACAAGGCAGCCAATGTAAATTATGAACACAAGGGTTAATAAAAAGAGTGACAGTCTCAGTTAAAGTTAAAATTAGGTAACTAAATAAATGGATGAATAATCCAGGCTTTTACAATATTTTGTCCAGTATGATAAATTATTTAGGTCTTTATTTACGAATTAAATATTGTGGAAATTTGGCAAATGGCAAATTGTTTTTTTCAAACTTAATAACGTTTATAAATAACTTCATAACTTAGCAGGTTCTAATGGCCACTAGCATTTGTTTTTTATGTTATAACTTATTTTATATTATTGTACCAGTAGTGCAAATTAAATAGACTAAATGTTGCTTGACTGAGCAAGAGTTTGAGATTTGAGAATATTTCATTTGTATTCTCGCCATATTAAAAACTAGTTTTGTAAAATTTGGAAAATGACAAAGAAAGTCTTGACTTTAGCTCTTGATAGTGACAAAGTTTAAGCAAGTCAGGTACTGTATGATTGGTGTTGGAATGTATTTTTTTTTTGAAAACTAGTTTTGTATAAAGCAAAGTGTTATTTTATTTAACACATTCACTTTAAAATGTTCAGATGATTTAAGCTGTTTTTATTATTATTGTTTTTTACACTACAATTAAAATAATATTTTTAGCATTGATTTTTGTTCTGACGTGTAATGTTTAGCTCCTTTATTATATAGAAAGTAATTTTATATATAGTAATTACGTAAAATTGCTATATCGTTTTCCATTTGCCATTGTTTTTCTTTAATTAGTTGTTGTAGTGTGCTAGTGTGTCCATATTTTAACAGAAGTGAAATATATAAACATTGTTCTCCAACAGCAGTCATGGAATACAGTGTGAACTTTATTACAATTTGCAGAAATGTACATTCAGTTTATGTATTTTTAACCCGTTTGCATAGCACAGCTCGGGCTAGTCTCTTTATTAACAAATATATGCTAATAATCTGCACTCTAAAATCTATTTGCACGAAACATGATTGAAGAAGTTAAAGGCTTTCTACCATGTCAACTTCATTCTTGGATGCTGCACAAAACTTTTTTTTTGTCAATGGCCGTCTTATTGTGACAGTGGGCCAGTTAACAGTTGTTGGAGCATGTCCTTTGTGTTTGACAAAAATGTGTTTATCTTTGGAACTTTCCCACACTTGGTTATCACAGAGATACGTTTTTTATTAAAAATTAGGCCTTTTCCAACTTTCCAACTGCGTAAAAATGTAAGATAACTGATGTAGGGGTTTCAACCACCCATGTTTTTAAGCAAGGACTCTTCCTGCTAGGCCCTTACATTTGCATGTCGGGGTGCTTCAAAAGGGGGCCCCTCTGGCTTTGATCCTCTGTTTCAATGAGGAAACCATCTTTTCGGCTATATTGTTGTGGGAAACTAAAGGTTTTGACGCATTATGCTAATATGTTCAGGCTAATCACCCTTTCCCAGTACAAGATTTATAATCCTAAATGCCTGACAGATGCCCTGCGCTGCGCTACAGCCCCCTGCCTTCCTCGTTTGCTGTAAGGGCACATGCCCTCCATGTGCATGAATGCATTTCTCTGCATTCTCCAACAGCAGAGGACCAGGTGGGGGAAACGTGAAAACATTTCCGTGGGTGGGCCCCTTACTGGCACTCCCCCCTTAATAAAGTGCGTTATTATTTAACCTTATGAGGTTCCAGGACAGACTTCAGACAGATAGATGCTTACTCTTTGTTAGTGAATGGTAAACCCCCCCCATGTTATTGACTTGAAACATTATGGCCTGTAGATCATATTTTGTCTGTGGCAGCCTCTCTGGACCTTTTTGGTTACCCAGTTTGATAGAGGGAGATCAGAGCTTAACATGAGCATTTCTGTTCATCTGTAAAACTATACACTTAAAAGTAGCGCAGTAGCATCACCTTAGTACATTTCATGGTTGCATAACCTCTTGTGAGTGGTAATGGCAATAATAAAACCGTACAAGGCGCTGGAAACGTCCACCAGCTTGGGTGCCTGCGTATGGGACATGGGACCCAGGACCCTTGTTTGGATCCATTACCGCCTCTCCTCACGTGAGCCACGAACGATCTGAGCATGGCCACGTCTGCTGCCGCTTGCAATACAGTCTGAGAGTGAGCTGTGCTGAGCGGTTTTTGGTCACCTCCGTCTGTGTCTGTGATGTGTGTGTGAGAGAGAATCTTGGGCCTAAACGTGGCCCTGTTGTCTTGCCTTGCCTAACAGTTTGATGACGGCCAGTGTGAGACCCTTTTTTAAAGCGAATCTTGCAAATGCTTCATTTGAGCCTGTAGAATATCAGAGCTAGGCACGTGCGGAGACTTCACAAAAGCAATGGCAGCCGCCCACTTTGATCCATGTGTGAACTATGCCAGTTTTCCTCTTATTGCCATATCCAGATGGTGCTACTGGGAACAAACAGTCCCGCTTGTAGGATTTCTCAATAGGCTGTCTAGACTGGCCTCAGACCAGACAGATACAGCCTCCCATCAAATTAGCATTTGTCAGATTTATGGTAATGGCTTACAACAGCCTTCCTGTCAGTGACATCGAGATTTACAGCCCCGCCCCCCTCTGGCGCCCCGCTCACCTCTTCGCGCATTGCAGTGCCCCGCTGCTGAAGGGTAAAACCTTGGGCTTATTAAAAAAAGCATGTTTATGTGGGCGTCCCAGGACCCAGTCTTCTGCGATGGGACCAGAAAAGCGTTTTCTGAACAGCAGCGGGGACTGTTGCTCCATTGTCTGGGTCTGTTATCATTCTGGTTAATGTGCGAGGCGAGAAAAAAGCAGTCCATGTAAATGGATTAGCAGGGTCCTTTCATGTCGGCATCCTGAGGTAACCTGATACGGCCCGCCGCTCGGTGGGATTCACCTTCTGACAGACGTCCCGTCCGTCCTCGGTCCAAATGTTTTCCCAAGGCCGTTCCCCTTCTTTGATCTGGCCTCTGTCGGACTGAGGGTCAGTGCTACCGCGTTAGTCGGGAGGCCCGTGTCGGTCCAGTGGGCAGAGAAGAGGGAGGTGGGGTATCTAATGACAAAGCTGTCTGGCTCTGTCCCACCGTGAGGTATCTGTTCTCCCTGGCTTATGGAGCTGAGTGCAGCTCTCACGCCCACTTCACCCAGCCCTGGCTTGTCCCGTTGTGCAGCTTGTGAGCTAGTTGGGAGTACAGTGTGGACAGTAGTCCAGTCTCACAGCAGGGATCAGGAAAGAACCCCCCCCATCCCCTGCTTTCTAACAGTCGTGGGACAGAGACGAGACCCAGTTCTGTTCTTTTCAGCTAGTTTGTGTGGGCTTCAATTGGCCACAGCCTGGCCACAGCCTGCTCTACCCATTCAGTACTCCACCCTTATTCTCAGCCCCCTGTTAAAGCCAGTATGAATGAATATCATTTGAATATCATCAGCCAGTTTGCTGAAGCATTTATTTGTAGAGCTACAAAAGGTTATTTAACAATTGACAGGCCTAAACAGAGGGACAACAACAAAGAGGCCTGTAACCTAAAACTAGACCAGTGGCGTTGATGGTATTTACGTGGGGTGTTCATGGTTAAATTTAACTTCTATTGTGCCTATTGAGTATACACAGCGTGCTTATGTATAGTTTTCATCACTTCATCCATGGCCTTTTCTGGTCATTGAATAAGTACAGAGGTGATGAAATGCAAGGCAACACAGAGTGGCATAAATCCATAAAGCGATAAATGTAAAAAGCTGACTGGCCCTAGGTTTGGTCTTCCGCTACATTTGATTTGAGGAAGTGAAACGGAATGCAGTTAGTAGCATGCTGTCTGGTAACACATCTTTAAGTCATTGTTTTCTTCACATTTTATGATAGTTTGACTTTTCAGTTTTTAAAATGTTAAACTTTATTATTAATTTAAAATGTATGTAATGAGAAAAGATTATATAAAAAAGTAAATCACAGAGACATACAAACACCGTGTATTGAATAAGTCTTGCTTTAACGTGGCCTCAGCGTTTAATGCAGGTTAAAAACCCTAGAAAGCTAGATGGTGCTGTAGCTTCATTCATCAGCTGTTGGTTCACTTTGGTCTGGCTGCGAGAGATTTTGGCTCAGGTATGCCATATCAACCAGCATGGGCAAGCGATGGGCCTATATCTAACTTTTATTACTGTGTATAAAATCAGTGGAAAATTGTTTTAATTGGTTAGAAGGGCTAACCTTTCACAAATGGTAGAAAACAAATAAGTGTTCTTTTATTGAATAATTACCTACTTTTAGTCAACGTGTGGCTATTTTTCTGAAATCTGCGGGTAATTGGGTCAGACGTGGATTTCTTAAGTTGGGCCCTGGGTTATTTGGTTAACTGTGAAATCTTACTTGGCATTCTGCAGTTTCTGAGTTTCGCACAGTCAGGCAGACGGGGCTAACCATCAGTAGCCTAGGGATATTGAGAGGGCATGTGAGAGAGTAGGCCTGGCCAGTGATCATTTCTGAAAGTGACAAACCCTATCAAAGCCAGAGGAAAAATTGTGTGAGTGGTGTGTAGTGAAAAGAAAGTGGAACATTGTATCCAAGCTTTTTTCAAACATATGAGGTAATTAATTGGAAGGAGGAATCCAAAATTGAAATGTTGACATAAAGTGCAGACAGGTAGAGACGGGCAACTGGAGAAGAGACCAGACCAGCTAGCTTGCCTGGGGCATTGGTGGCAAGTAACGTAGTTCAAATCCTTTATTTTTATAAATTACAAAAGAAAAGTATTGGTTTTTGGAATTTGTATTTTAATCCAGTATTTATAGTTAGGCCCCTTTGCTTCGCTACAATTTAAAGAAAATATACTACTACATTTTCAACTAGCTATTCATTACAAACTCGCGTCAGTTATTTAACGTGAGTCGTCAAGGACGGGTGCGTTAGCAAGACAGACTGAATGTGTTCTCGTTCCCTTTAAAACCTGGCTGTGCCTTTATCCTGTTATTATACAGCAGAAATACTACACGGTGACGTTCAGATGCTCGTGCGTCATTGCTACCGTAGCGAACGGCAGTTTACAGTGTTGATGTTTACGGAGTTGTACAATGCAAAATTAGCCTAAGCCAATGCCTGTGGTTAGTGTAGCAGTGTAACCCAGTTGTGTCGGCTTTCTCAATTTAAACATTTTCACAGTTGTAGGCTACTGTTAAATGCAGAACGTGACTGCTTAAACATATTTACATATTATTATGTCATCACTGCTTTTAAACAATTGGGCTTGTTTAAAATAAACGTCATCTAAACTATTTTCTGTGGTCTTTCAGTTCAATTTGGGTAACATGTTTCTTTATATATACATACACATACACATATACAGACAGGTGACAAATTAAAGGAAAAAACCTACAGTGAGGGGGTCCGGAGGCTCTTATGCTGTGGGGGACATTTTCCTGGCATGGACCCACCGCTAGTTCCGTTAGAGGGAAGGGTCATATCATTACAAAGTTATTCTGAGTGATCACTTTTTTTCCCTGGCGAAACATTTATATTTGGATGGGAGTGGTCTCTTCCAGGATGACAATGCCTCCGTCCACTGGGCATAAGGGGTCACTGAATGGTTTGATGAGTGTGAAAATTATGTGAATCATATTCTATTGTCTTTGCAGTCACCAGATCTATGGGAGGATTTGGATGGTGCTCTCCACCACCATCATCTAAACACCAAACGGGGGACTATCTTTTGGAAGAATGATGTTCCATTTCTCCAATAGAGTTCCAGAGATTTTTAGGATCTATGCCATGGTGCATTGAGGCTGTTTTGGCCACTTGCGGTGGCTGAACACCTTCCTACCTTACTGAGATATTTTATGTTGGTTTCTCCTTTAATTTGTAACCCGTGTGCGTATATAAGAAACCAACTTCCCCCACCTCTGGCCAGTGGTTATACCAGTGTTATACCTGTTTTTTGCAGCTACCTTGCTGAGTGGATGCTTTAGCCATTTGTATGTTTGTTTTTAAGCAAATATCAACTGGTAGGAGACCATACTCAATAATGCAGACACTGCCTACCACCCACACCTTATTTTGAGGTGTGGTAAAAGCTACTGTTCTTTCCATTATGGCATGTATTTTAATGCTACAATAGAGTTTGATGCCAGACTGAAATTTTGTGTGTTTAATCATGCAATTAAAGTGCAATCAAGTGTTCTGTGTCTGACTGCTGTAGCAACAGGCATTTGTTTCACACCCAAATGTAGGTTTCTTTTTCATAGGAAAGAAACAGGAAATGTTTCAGGGTATAATTATAAAATACCTGAAAACATAAACAGGACGGTGTAGTGGAAAATGTTTGCGCATAAGGTTTCCCGTGGTTGGATTAAGCTTTACGCCCCAAGCAAGAAGTCATCTGGTTGGTGTGACAACCATAGCATTCAGGGGTAGCTAATGGTGGGTATTACTCTTTCGCCTCAGTTTATGTCATGCCCGACTCTACTGTACTCTACTCCCAAAAACTTAGCCCCCTTTGACCCGCCAACCCCAGCCCCGGCAGCCAAACCTCTACAAAGTGACAGCAACAGGTTGGAAGAGAACAAAAAAGATGAATGAATGAATTCCCGCCTCCCCCAGAGCAGAAGCGAATGGGAGTATGTGTTATGACTGTTGGCGGTGTGTATTACACAAATGTCGGTCAGCGGCGCTTCCCACTCCAGCTGGAGTCCCGGGAAAGAAGGGCTGTCATTTCAAAAGGTCACGATTGAGCTCTGCAGACAAGTGCCGTCGGCTGGGAGAGAATGCTGGCCCAGCCAGTGCTATGTCTTCCCAGTGTAAATATGTCAGCTGAGGGGGTTTATTCCCAGGCCCTGCCCTCTGTACCCATGACCCCCAACCCCAATCCCAACACACACACACTCTGAGCAACACAGCACAGCCAGGATGCTGCTGTATCTTGGCATTGAGGAGAACGGGACAAATGGGCTTTCGTGTCTCCGACAACGCTAGTCAGGCTGTGTGGTCTTTATTGTTTTGTGACTGTAATGCTCCCCAGAATGCCTGGTCTGGTTCGTTTTTACTCTTGCTCGCTGCGAACATCTGAGGGTAATGAGACATGGTGGCTATTTGTTTTGAAATAGCGGAGCACATTCTGCATTCTACATGTTAGAAGCTCTGCCAGTGACCGACTCATTCAGTTTCTACACAAAATACTTTGAAATCATATTGTATGAATTAATTTTCCATCTGTCTAGTATGAACACTTTTCCTGTGTGCTTGTTACACTGGTAAAATACTGAAAATGTATTCTCTCTTGATGGATTAATTTAACAAAGGCATTTGTCATTGTTAAAAGATCTGCTTAAAAGAATTGAGATGCAGCAGCTATTCACTACTGTAATTAAGTTGTGCTTACGCCCTGAGGTGGAACTTTTTATTCTTCAGTGTACCACACAGTTTCTCAAACACAACAGGATCAGTAATTTACATTCCAGTCAAATGATCTTGGTTAAGACCACCAGTTATTACTAAAGCTGAAGACAAATGAATGTTTTGTTTGGATCATGTGACTGAGTACAAATGCCACTAAAAGAGTTTCTTGTGCAAATAGGGCAACAGCAACAGTGTCATGAATTAACATGGATCTCTTGCAAACCGTGCATTGCTTACCATGAAAATCTTAATTATTGTAACTATCATAAGCTTTATTGAGGAACAGCAGAAGAGTTTAGAAGCTCCTGAGCAGAAGGCTTTGGTGTTTGACTGTGAGGGGTCGCGCTCTCCCAGTCTGGTGGATGGGACTTTGCATTTAGCGTGACATTGTGTTGTTTATGCAGCACTGTATTGTTCCATGTAGGTTACAGTTGTGTTGAGATGTAATCTTACGGTACTGCAGGGTGGATTCAACCCTGCTGCACTGCTTGTAATGCTGTTAAATCTTTGTTTCGGGGCCAGAGCTGGCCCACAGCCAGGCCTCTTAATTACATCAGTTGTTTGATGTCTTGACATCTTTTTTAAATGGTGAAGTGGTGGAACTCCTGAGAGGGTTACGGATTGCAGCTAGAGTGAAGCATTGGCGTGGTGTGGAGGGTATCGACTCACATTATTTATACGTCTGTGTTCTCAATTAACATAAAATCCAGTTAATCAGCTTTTTACAGCTACAAAACAACAATGAGCTAATGTCTCCAGGCCTTTTACAGAAAGTAAATTACAGTGCACCCAATCTACTAAGAAGCATTTGATTAATTAGGAATTATTTTAACTCTTTGCAGTAAATGGCAGAAACGAATATACGTGTGTTATGGATATGTGTGTGGCCTCAATACAAAAGTATTTTCACACTTGGGCGAATAAGTAAACAATGTGAGACACTTGCTTCTCCCCAAAGTTCCTGGAAATGTGCTTAAAAGGTTAAAGGGAGCGTGAAGGATGCAGGACAGGCCTGAGGAAGGCTTTGGCTGAGGTCCTCCATCAGGGTGACACGGCAGAGTGACTCAGAGATTCCTGAAAGTGTCGGAGATGAGGGCTTCCCCATTTCAATTATTTATTTTTCACTTCAGAGGCTTTTGACCCGGCATCCCCATAAATCATCCTGTCGGCGGACCAAGACGAGGCTGTCTGGTGTCAAAGGGGAGCCTGTGTGCCCAGGGCAAGCGGGGTCAGAGGACGGACACGTCTTCAGCCACCGTTGTGAAGTTTGCACCCCTTTAGTCTGTACTGTAATGGGTTCTTCACGGAGAGCTGAGCACTTCCATCCTCAGGTGATTCTGTCTAGCCTCAACCTGTTCAGAGGCACGCGCTTGAGAATTTCTGTGCGGCTTCTGGCTTTCAATAGATTGTCAAGAAAAGGTACAGCTTTCTGAACAGAACCGTTGTGGAAGAAAAATAAATCATTGTGAATTTATCAAAGTTGCCTGCAGAGTTTAAATGGTAAAACTAATATTTAAGTTTTGAATGCTACCCCTTACCAGCTTTGTACGGTAGGGAACAAAAACATTTTTATCTCAAAACTTTTGTGTCTGGAATGTGGTGAAAATCCATGTGTTTTTGTAGCACTTACCACCACTAAATATTTCACTGTTATATATTCACTGTTTATTGTTTTATCAGATCTACCTTGGGTTCCCGTTTGTAAGATATTGAAGAGATTACTGCACTTTTAAAACGCACCTCAGGAAGACTAAGCACAAGCTCAAGGGCACACAAGCGTTAAAATACTGTCACAAAAGTCACCAATCTACATTGTTAGCAATAAACCTTATTGACAATAATTATAGACAACAAAATGTGTTCTGTTTGTTTTTTTCCAGTCCTGTTTTTGAGTAAATTTGAGAGTCTGAAATCTCTCCTGCACTTTCCCCCCCCCATCTTACAAGATTTTATCAGACGACTTATTTCCATGTATGTACGTAGCCCGGTAGCGGTGCAGTTGCTTATATTATGTAGCTAGCTAACTTTGGACGTTCATCTTATAATATAGCTAATACCTAAAATTATCCACACAAATAAAAAAAAACGGATATAGGTCTCCGCTTCAACATATCACATATTTAATGTTCACTCTATTAGTGGACAACTGGGTTGTAGCCATCAAAAATGTAGGCATTGGCCGCCACAGACCAAATTAACCTGCATTTGGTGGGTGTTCCTTTCAATCCCTGTATTTAGTTCTGGTATTATTAAAATAGGGGTGTGTAATTTTGTTATCGTAAATGTCATTATTTCTATTCAGACATTTTTGTAGTTTAAATGCCCTCCCAGTCAGTGGTATTAGGATCTTGGCTGGCTGACAGCCTGCATTCTGTCTCCATTGCCAGTCCAGACTCTGGATTTCTCCCTGACAGCTGCAAACTGTTCCATTTCCAGCCCTGTCCTCTTGGGACATGGGGCCTGCTGTAACATACACTGCGCGGTGGGTCTGCCAGTGCAATCAAAGCCACGTTGGATACCATACATTGTTTCCTTTTGGGACATTGTTTGTATTGAGTGCTATGCTGTGCGGGGCAGCACTTTGGACGGTCATGGTGCTGTTAAGTGCCCCCCGGCCACTGATGTTAGCGGCGTTGGGCAGGGTGTCTGCAAAAGCCATTTACACCAAATATTAGCTTGGTATAGTGTTTGAGTGACATTATTCACAGGGAAAAGGACATCACCATCGCGCTTTAGACTAAACCACCCAACTAGAGAAGCAATCGCCTATCATTGTCTAGTTCTAGTTGTCATTCCCTCAGCATTTGTCTAGTACACTTGCAAAATAAAGGCCTTTAAACAACCATAAGAAACTGTAATAGTTAGCCAGGAGTTCATTTGGAATGATATAAAATATATTGTAATCACAATGCAAAACATGTACCACAATAAGATTGGGCCTAAATTAAATCTCTTAGTGAAAGACTCCCACAGATAGACTTCTTGTGTTGTGAGTATGGGGGTCTTTGAGTATATGCCCAGCTCCAAATAATTACCTCTGGGTCCTGAACAGGGTGTATTTGTCATAACCCTGACACCTGGGGTAGATCACTTACATGTAAGAATTATTTAGCTTGACTATTTGATAAAATAGAACTGTCCTAATTTAGATATGACCGATGTTGGCCTAATAATTTCATTAGGTCATTGTAAATTGTTTATGTATAAAGCAAACAAGTCAAAACAAATAGCTGAAAGATTCTGAAACAAAGGATGGAAAAGACAGAAGATCATGTTGGTCCAATATTGTCCTAGTTCTCTTTTTAGAAACTTTATTTCATTAAATTTTTTATCACAGTCCCGTGTCTCAGCAGAACATCTGCAGTTCCACTGGCTTTCTGTATCTGCATTCAACACATTAATAGAGTAAAAGGGTATCAGAAAACTCCAAAATTCAGCATGGTTAAATGTTATGTTTTTTAGGTTCCCTAAAATTCATGCATGTGAATGTGTTTTCATGTGAGGTTTTCTGTTTGTCCCCCCAAGTGTTTCCGAGCGCTCTGCTGCAAAGGACCCCCGCCTCCGAGACCTGAGTATGACATCGTGTGCATAGGGCTGACAGGCGCCGGCAAGACCAGCCTGCTGTCCCGCCTCTGCAGTGAAGGCACGGACAACATAGTCCCCACCACAGGTGAGCTTGGCTTGCACACTTTACACCAAGTGCAAATACGGTCCTGCTCGTGTTGTTTTCCTCCGCGCCACCTCCGTTGGTTCCTGCCGCTGCTCAGTTAATGAGGTTTTGCTTTCCTTGTTGCTGGCAGAGATACTGTGTTCTCTCCGCCATTGGCCAACGAGAGCCTTTTTTCCCTGTGACCAGAGGTGGTTTGATCTGCATGTAAATCTTCGGGCCAGTTTACTGAATGCTCAACTTCTCCCCTTCCCAGTTTAACAATCCCATAATAAACATTTGTGGTGGGAATTATCCTGACAGTAAGGCGTTTTTCCTGGTCATGGCAGCTTGGTGAATCGTGTCATGTGTGCAATCATTGACATTTTTAAAACATTTTGGGTTGTGCTGTAGCTAAATGGATAAGTCAGTGTTGTTGCCTGTGTGGCCGAGTGATCCATTATTGTATTGTATCTAACTGTTACACTAAATGTGATTTAAAACACTATAAAATAGTTTTGTCGTCTGATTTTAATACAGCATACTTTTCACAGAATTAAAACAATGTACACAATTTAACCCTTTAGTGAAAATTGTACTCTAGCCTATTTTATTAAGAATCAATACGTTTAGAATTTAAATGTCTTTGTATTTAAATGCATTTGCTTTCTCAGATGCCAACTGACATTAATGAACGTTCTTATATTTCTTTGGTTTAAATTACATGCATGGATCAGCATTAACACCTGATAACCTAAACCTAAATATTGAATTAAACCAATTGTACCAAAAATCTCTTTGTATTTGTATTTGACTACGTTGCAGTCTGCCCGAGACGCGTAACTCCCACCACAGTCATCTGTCTGTCTGAGACTTCCAGAAAATCATTAATCTGTCAATCCCCAAAAAATCCATATTAGCGCTACATAACACTCTTCTACTTCTGACATGTTCATCTTTCAAGGTATTTTACACTGTATTAGGAGACACTCTTATTCAGGGCAACTTAAAAAAAAACTTTGTTGGCCTAACCAGATAAGTAAGCTGATAAAACACTCTCTCAAAGTGCAGTATTTAGACACCTGGTGTTGGTTCCTACAAATTCTGGCTGGTCACCCGCTCCACGTTTTCTTGCATGCATTACATATTGGAATTGGCGCTAAACACATTGCCGTCGTTGGTGGCTGCATTGCGCCCGGTAGAGTTTAAGGAATGAAAATGAATGCTAATCAGATCACAACATTGCACTTTGGATGTTGCTGTTGCCATGGGTGCGAAACACATATCCTAACCAAACTCAAATAAAAACCAGTCAGAGGCATGCATGGAGAGCGAGGCCCCACTTCTGAGAGGAGTGTCGGCACAGCTGACAAATCTGGACCTAGATGCTCACTGAAGTCTAGAAGCTATGTAATCTGTATTCAGTCTTTTGTTCTGTAGTCTGTACAAGTTGGGTTGTCAAGCGTTGTTTACTGAGGTTCCTTTAATGACATGCGTGAGGATATGCAGAAGTTTCTGCAGTAATAGTTCACCATTGGTTTTGTTTTTTAGTGTGAATTTGTTGTACTCATATCATTTCCCTCTACTGTCATGGAATCAATCAAAATTATTTTATCAAATATTAACCATATTTAATTTTCCTTTCAGGATTTAGCATCAAAGCTGTACCATTCCAGAATGCCATCCTGAATGTAAAGGAACTTGGAGGTACGTTTCAGTGAAGTCATTTTGACTAAACGTAACATATAATTCTAATCTAAGCGCTGCACTCACTCATCCCCGGCATTTTAAATAGAAAGAACAGAGTATTTTGTGTTTTATTACAAGTCAGTTTTGGCCCAGTTCTTCTTCTGGGAACCAGGAGTACACTCTGGGAATCATGGAGTGTATTTCCATTAACAACTCCTACGTGGGTAATAAAGTGTGTTTACCGTAAAGCAGCAGGTGTTCTAATCTGTTTACCAACATGTAAGGCTCTAATAAAAGCTGTCAGTCTCATTCCACGCTCTGCGTCATTCATTCTTATTTGTCTGCTGTTGAATTCAGGTGAAATCTGAAGAAACTGAAGGGTCTGCCCATTAAGCAAAAGTATTACATAAACATTTCTCTGGATCTTCTGTCAAAAGCAAGTCGGCTTTGAAGGCAGTGGTGGGTGGAGATACTGTCTGAGCAAAGCACAAGGGGATAGGGGTAGAGCGGGATGATGTGTGGCATGCGGTGGACGTTTAAGCTCCTGCACAGGGCTGTGTGGCATGGAGTACAAACCCTTCCACTGGAATAGTGGGAATAGTGCAGAGGATGGACTCCTTCAGCCTTCCATCTTCAAGCCATTTAACACACTGTATAGTATGGTATTGCAAATCAAACTCAGATCTGGTGGATGCCTTGCTAAGGCCATCCACTTGCAGAGTCTCTTATGCACGTGGGTCACCAATAAAGGAAACATAAATACAAATGAAATACAGGAAACTATTTTGTGCTGGTAAGGTCATACATGAATTATGACTGCACCTTACATCATGTCACCAATCGTCAAATTATTATCCTTGAGATCTCAAACAATATTAAAATTGCTTATTGAGGTTTTTTTCCAAAATAAGTGAATCTGGAAAAAAATATTATGGTAGTACAAATTCTGCTTCTATTATATTATTTTAATACTTTTATATTTATTTTATTTACCATGGTAGATTGTTTGATAATTGAGGCAGTCTTGTCTAATAATGCCTATACAATGGAGTTTAAACCAGTCAGGTTATAGAGAGAAATTCAATGTATAAAATGGATAACATTGACAACCTTAGCAGCATTTGTCATGGTGGTGGTTTCACCCACTTGAATGATATTGTGCAATATATTGCATTAGCTTACTGACATATTCACTGACTGCTAACGTCTGTTTTCTTTTAGAGATTTCAAAGGACATTGCTTTGAGTTTCGTTTCAGCACTGAGAAAAGAACAACACCATAAGTGTGTTCTGTGTTCTCCTATACGTGCCATAAACAGTTTGCAGTTTGCTTGAGTTTGTGAAAGATTCAGGGGATTCTTTCACACAGTAGCCATGGACCCTGCCTGTACATTTCCCTGTTGGTTTCCAAATAAAGTAGATAATTAATGCAAACTGACAATATAAGCAATTCTGTGTTCACCAGTCAGTTATGGTTTTACCCAAAGGTTGTTGTGTCCAAATTACCTGCAGATGTGTTCTGACTGACTACAGGAATCCTAATGGATCAGGGTGGTTGTACGGTTTTACTCATAGTGCAGTGTAAAAATCATAATCCTTCTGACAGGTTGTTGCTGGGGGATGTACTTGTTTTGCAATGTTATGTTGTGTATGATACTGGCATGTATTTTGCACTGTGCTACTGCATACCTTTTGGCTACTGTATAGGAGTGCAGAGGTGCTTCTCTGCCCTGCTCTGTGTGGCCATAAATCAAAATGAATGTGCCATTAACTGCTGTGTGATGGGCTTTAGTCAAACATTTTCATAATTACGTGGATATGTTACATGTTTGTGCTATAAACTGCCCACATATTAAACAATTTCAGAAGAAATCAGAACATAATGAGTAACCTTATAAACATGTCACATTGTTATTTCTTGGTGGTGCTCTTGATGGTGCATAAAAATGATAGAGAAACTGCTTAATAACCGGCTAATTGGGTACTACCTTGATGGAAAACCTTAGAATATAGGGCTCAGCATAAATTAGGGATGTCCTGTCAAATTTGTGGTCAGACAAGTGATATATTGTGCCAACTTGTAAAAAAATCCAGACTCTCCTTCTTTATCAATAAAAATATCGGCTTTTAGATCAGTAAAAGAAAATCTGTTTAACTTTTGTTTTGTTTAAGTGCCCAAAAAGGCTTAAAGTCCTGGAATAGCTGTGATAAGTGTATTTTCACCTTTAGTCAATCATTCCCCACTAAAAGGCAATACAATGGCGATTGCTGTCGTTAACTGTTTCAGGAAAGGAGTGTGCACTGTATACCAGGGAAAGAAGTTTGGTGGAATAGACCCTAAAATCAACCATGTCACTTAATTGTTGTCGGTTACTGGGATTTCATTAAACTATGAATCCACGGGCAATTCATGTAACTAAAGACAACTGCATGCTATTTACTGGGACTGGGAGGTTTATTAATTCTGGAGAACACATATATATATTCATGCCCCAAGTGTGTTCTCTGTTACTGTCACACTAAAATTATTTCCCTTTCAAACAGAAAATATAAGTCATCACTAATGCGGTATTTCCCTTTAAGAATCCAGAATTCTGAGCAGTTATGCCAAATCTTGCGAGAGTGTGTCTGACGCCACATGTCATTGAACTGATAAAAGCATGATGGCCATGGCACCTGTTCACTTCTTTTCTTCAGACCTACAGAGATTAGCATTGAGTACTTTTTTAGACATGGTGGCACTGCTACTGTTTGGCCTAGAGAAGATAGCTAGCCCAGGAGAGCTTGGTTTGCATCCTTAGGAACTGCCAATTTGCCACCACACTCTCAGTCAAATGCACTCTGTGTAACCATAACCCGTCCAGCCTGCAGCTGTGGGTTTTGCCCCTGAATGGCTCTGGCCAGTTGGCCTTTCGGAGAGAGTTCTTGAAACCTTGCAGGACACTAGGGCGTCCTCCACTTGTTTCCGGTATGGTTACAAGTGGGTTGTGTTCCAGTCTTGGCATGTGGTGCAGGATTAAGATCACTACCACTTAACCCATGGCAGTGGGTTCTTGCAGGATCCTCTTGACGAAAGAAGGACACCTTTTGACTCTGAAGATTTATCTAGCAACTATTTCCACATGCCAAGTGAAGATGGACTTTGTTTCTCCGTGAGCTCATCTTCTAGAAGGACAGTTTTGTAAGAGGGCCCATCGGCTTGAGCCACCAAGGAATTACATTGTCCCCTAGTAGAGGCCTAATATGGTGCTTCAAGCTTAGACTAAGCCTCCCTTTGAGCCCTTGTGCTCAGCAGAGCTGAGGCCTTTAACTTTTAAAGCTAACTTTCACTTCCACATAGCTTGCTTGTGAGCTGCACTTTCTGTGTCCAGAGCTTGCTTTTCACAAGATTGATGGTTACCCTATTGCCTAACTCTTTGTATGTGAACCAGTCTGTGGAACTGGAAGCTTTCTGTCCCCTGCCTTTCCAGCCCGATGGAGAGCGTCTCCTCCATACGCTGTGTACAGAGAGAGAGCGTATTCTCCACTTACGTTAGCGTACTACGTGGAGAGGATGCTGAGCTTACACCAGTCCAAACCGTTGCAGGGCCAGGCTCTGTCCAAGCAGAGACCAAGTTGTCACAGTGGCTCACAGAGACTGTAAAGATGTTGGTTCTTAAAGGGAATTAATTAATTAGTGATGCTTAATATTTCTATTTTGGGGGACCATGGTTATGATAATAATCCAGTGTTCTTTTCTTTGTGAATCAAGTAAACAAAGAGTCAGGTGTTTTTATATCAACTGTACTATATTGCAATCTATATTGCATAATGTCTGTGTCCAAACCACATTGCAATGCGTTACTGATTAATAACTATACATATCTGTACTGACAGTTTTCTAAAGTAGTTATCCTTGTTTGTAAAGTTTGTAAAAAAGGATTTTATTTATTTAAAAGTTAATATTTTTATAGTTTACTACAGTCCCTCTTATCTCATATAAGAGACAGTCCCAAGAGAATAACCAAGAGTTTATTACTTTATTCTGTTTTTGAATTCATTGTTATTGACCAATAGGTGGCAGGAATTAGCAGAACATGGATTTGTGATGTAGACATTTCTAAAGCAGTTAAATAACTTTTTGGACTTTATGTTCATTAGTTAAATGCAGGCTGCTTGACAAACTGCAATTTGCATGGTTTTGGAAGAACGACTTGTGCCTATCACTAGCTGCATGGCGTCTCACCCTGTAGCAGTGAGCTGGGGAAAACAGCACAGCCAGGCATACTGATCATATGAACTGAAACATCTGGGATAGTCTGACTAACAATGCATCCGCAGGACTAAATCTCTGCAGTACTTGGAAATAACCATGTGCACAAAACGTCTCAGTTTAACTTAGGGAGAAATGGCACCCAGTCACTTTGTTTAATGACATTAGGAAACCACAATAATGTGTGAACACATACATGTGAAGAGTGTCATCACACATAATATTTTGAGTTGGCTTAAAGTTTTTTTTGGTGTGTCCCAGACACAAATATTTCTTGTTGACCTTTGTTTCAGGTTGCTATGCTTTTGTCTGCTCTATCTTTTGAGATAATACTCATTTTTAAATAAATTTATTTTATTAATGGTACACCACATCTATGGTGAAACATATTTCAATATCCAGCCATTATAAACAAGCTGAAGGCTCATTTGTGCTTTTGTGCAAGTTATGATACTCATGGCGAGTATTTGTACCTGACATTTGTCTTCAAGATGAGTGTATCTGTTGGGTGATCTCAAAGTAAGATTGGCTGAAGACAACCTATCCCACTTCAGGTGGTGGGAGTGAATTAGCATGAATCTTTAGTGCGGATACAAAAATATGTATAGCTGCTTTATGGCTACACTTTGTGCATTTAAAACTGCGTGCGTGCGTGTGTGTGTGCCCACACTCACACAGGGCTTAAATACTCCTGCTACTCTTTCTTTACTCCTGCAATGAAAAGAATTTAAGAAGGAGCTGGCTGGAAATGGTAAATTAGCTAGCTTTATAATTGCTCCCAACAGGTAGGTCTTTTGGCTTAATTCCGCTAAATTAGATGAGCAAATTGTTATGCTTTGTTTTGCTTGAGTCATGACAGTTGTTTATATCATATAATGATTGAGTACAGAGATCTTACAAAGAAAATCGCAAACAATTTATCAATATAAATGTATTAAATGTAGTAAATATATTTCAACCTATATTACATTAGTTGCATTACGATCTTAAATCCAGGTTGTGTGCAATAAAAGCAGTGATTTAAAGAACTAGCGTGCCAAGGCTGATGGCGATGGAGATAATTTAGCATCTCTGCGGGACAGCCAGGTTCAGAGAAACACCGCCTCCCTCTTGGTCCCCTTGCTGGTCTGGAAGGTCAGGGTGTTACAACAAGGGCAGCCACAGCCAGCATGGGTGAGGGAAAGGGAGATGAGGTGTTCACATATTGCACTCTGTTGCTGCTGCTGATAAACCCTGTGTATAGATTGGTAATCGGGCAATCGATAAGCTATGGCACAAAGGAATAATGTTTAAAGCCCCAGGCAGATTATGAAGCTGTTGGTAAAATGGCATCTGGCTCAGATTAGGAACAATATTTTTTCCCTGTCTGTTTGTTCCTTAGGAGCCGACACTATCAAGAAATACTGGAGCCGGTATTACCAAGGTTCGCAGGGGGTGATCTTTGTCCTGGACAGTGCCTCGTCAGAAGAGGACCTGGAGATAGCCCGCACGGAGCTACACTCAGCCCTGCAGCACCCCCAGCTCTGCACTCTCCCCTTCCTCATTCTGGCCAATCACCAGGATAAGCCCGCCGCGCGCTCTGCGCAGGAGGTAACTTTCCACACCAAATATAGAGATTAAGCACTTTGACTCGGGCCCTGTTTCCGCCGTTGAAGACCTAAACACATTTTCGTCTACTGTACGCCTGCCAAGGCCTGCTCCGCATCTGCCCCACCAAATTCCCAGAGTGGAAAGTGGAACAGATTTGGGGAGAGGTGGGGAGGGATGGTCTCTGTCAGTCATGTCGCCGTTGCCACAGAATCGGGGCTATGTTTATCGTCGACCGCCTGAATCACCACGCGTCACTCCATCTGTAAACAGCAGCCCTTGCCAGAGATTTGGGAATGGGGTGGGTAGGTGGGGGGGTGGTGAAAATAAACACACTGTGACATAGTCATCAGATGTGGCCTCTCTGTACTTGCTGAGGAAACCCAGGAAGAGAGTGAGTCACAAGAGATGGGATGGAAAATCGCAGCATCCCCGTTTAAAGCAGTGAAACTCCAGGTCAAACATTGACGCTCAAAACATTGTCCCAACCATCTATAAACAGTTAGCA
The DNA here is from genome assembly GCA_025775045.1 of Hiodon tergisus. NCBI lineage: Eukaryota > Metazoa > Chordata > Actinopteri > Hiodontiformes > Hiodontidae > Hiodon > Hiodon tergisus. The sequence goes on along the minus strand of JAOVYW010000093.1, from coordinate 4,627,887 downwards.
AACCAGAGCCATTTGACAGAGTTTTGTGGACTGTAGCAAATACGACAAATGCTCGTTGACATTTGTCAAATATAGCACCGCTTTCTTCAACAAGGTGGGGAGTGGTTACTTTGACCATCTGTTCTGGTAGAAAATACCAAGCGCACATAATCAAATCTAGATTTGGTTTGGAGCGGAGAATGGAACTGCTTCGTGTTTCTGCGGCAGACTTTCAAGAAGGCATGTCATCTTCTGTTTAAGCAATGGATGGATTTCTTTAAGGGCGTCTGAATTCTTTGACATGTGGTGGCCCTGTCCCACAGTGACTTGTACATTACTCGATATACTCAACAGGAGACCACAGACAGTATTGCACCCCAATGTTCATTTGGGCAAAAAATGAGACTAATTGCAATCTAGAACCTTTTGCCTGTTGCAAAGTGCAGACAGAGAGAGCTGTTCTCCTGAAAGTGCGGGGAGCGGTGTTCAGGCATATTCATCCACTCAACGAGCACATTCCAACTCCTTTAGTAGTGCTTCCGGAAGCCTTGGATTGACAGTTGTGACAAACGGCTTCAGCTGTTACTGCTTAGGCACGGCACACTTTTTCTTCAAAAAAGCAGGAAGTGTCTGTTGATATAATGATAATGACATTTACATTAATGTTAATTAGCCATGGGTCATGACCAAAATGCTAATTAACTGCCAACCACTGGAAGCACTAGAAGTTGTGGTTTGATTTTAGGAACAGTTTGAAGGGAGATAGATAATCTCAGTGATATTGTGTCCGAGACAGATTGACATTTAATTATCATGTCTAACATCTCACTGGGGCAGGTTGCTGCTGTTGTCATGGATACCTCCGAGTAAAATTAGGGTCTGCTCCGGTCATTCAAGGTAGCGCTGTTACAATAGATGTTTCATTATTCACATGATGTTGGGTATTTAAAGCTCTTAAGTGCCATTTAAGTGCACTTGTTGTGATTGTAACTGTTTACTCTGTAAAAGAGGATTACCCTGGTTTAGCTGTGTGCACACGCTCAGATGACAGCCTCCTTTGATGCAAGCCACATTCACCGGCAGCCTTCTCTCAGCTTAGTTGAGTGGTGCGTGTTACTCAGTGGGAGAAAGTGTCAGCTGCCTTCTGTACCCTCTACAGCTTAAGGGCCTTGCCGTCGCCACGCGGCTGTCGTCACGACGGAGCGGCGAAACTCATTCAGGACAGGCGAGGCACGCATGACGCATCGGGCCCAATTTCCTACTTGAGTCAATCCTTTAAGAGGATAGGCGTATGTACAACCTTTTTCTTGGCTGTGCCGCTGCGAACATAGGGGCGGGAGTGAAGCTAAACGCTGAAAGTGCGTCCATCGCTGCTGATGTTTAGCGAGGGAGGCCCCCCCGGAACAGACTGCCAGCATTCCCTGGAGTGCGAACCCGCGGGAGTAAATGTTTGGAAATCCGCCTCCCTCATGCTATGTTCTGTCACGCTAGGTTCAGGTAATGTCAGTGTTTTCAAGATCTGACGAAGGAAACTTCAAGACGAGAGTGACACGCACACACTCGTACACACACACAGACTCACAAGCAGACACACCCAGATACAAACCCACACACATTCACAAGCAGACACACACAAGTAGCAACAACCCTTTTGGTCAGCTCCCCAACCACTAAGCCACTTTATTGACTAAAGACTACAATACAAGTATATTACTGTGGTATATTATCGCTATACTCATCAAATGTATTCTGGAAATGATCTCATTGTTGGTGCACTCTGGGGATAAAATGAATTTATTTTTCAAATGGAGGTTAGATTTTATACTTAATGTTTTAAGACTCTGTTGTTTTGTTCATGCTATTGGTGCATTGCAGTTTAAAAAAATATTTTATATTGTATGGGAATCAGAAAGCTACCTTGCTTCTGAAAACAGCCTCCACTCCTGGATTGGACTGCTAATGGTAACAGGATATTTTTTAATAAGAATTGCTTAAGGGGATTTGTGTAAAGAGAGCTACCTAGCAGAATGCGTTGTATTGCGCAGCTACTGATGGAGAGATGACGTGAAGGAAGTAACAACCTGACACCTGGGAAAGCCCATAGCACCCACTGAGCCGCGGTTGCTGAAGCGTAGGCGGTAACAACATTCAGCAGCACACTGATTACACTGAGTGGCTTGATTACTTTTGGTCTGTGTCTGGTCCCTGGCATGCGTGTTTAGGTGTCTGAAGCAGAGGGGTGAGGCAGACGGAGAGGGCGAGTTGCTCAGGGGTACGCAGGGCGGAGCTGCCTGGCTCAGTGCACTGAAACTCAGCAGTGGGAGTGCCAGGACTGAGGAATGTTCTGGCAGGGGCGAGTCAGAGATGTTTCGGTGTGGCGTGGTGCCGCAAGGTTCTGTCTCTCTCTGTGTCCACAGCCAGCATTTTCCAGGAGCGGCCCACCAGTGAGCCACGCAGTCAGGAATCTGTAGTCACACCAAGTGAGCCTTGTTCCATTGTCATATCCCTAGATTAAGCATTCCGCCAAATGATCATTATTACCAGGAATCTAAGCAGTTCCTGCTTAAATATTTGGTTTGTGCTTTGAGCTTTTTTGTGCTGTTTATACCTCACTCCCTCACGTAGCCAAAAAGCAAAAATCTCCTATTACCTATGGGCACTTTCGTAATAATGTGGCCTCATTGAATGCATGCATGTTCAGAATTTATGCAAACATACAAATTATTGTGGCTTTAAATTTTAATCTTTAATCCTATGTTTGGGGTTTTAATGACAATCAACCAACTAGTTCCAAGCTTAGCTTTGTGGCGTGGCATTTTTACGCTTATGGCTGGATAAAGCAAAGGTACAGCCTGGCCACATAGTATGGGCCTTTGCTGGACCCCTTTTTGTTTTAGCAATGTTGATTCCTTTCTGACATCAATCTCCTGCTGCTGGGGCCCAAGGAAGCCAGAGGAGAGAGGGGAGTAACATGTTGATATAAAGTCTCAACAAAATATTTCTGTTTGGACGGTGGCCTAATGGACAGCTCCTCGACAACTTCCCTGGTTTCATACATGCTGGTGCATCGTGCGCGTGCCGGGCTGCGGGTGGAGAGAGTGGTCATACATACAAGAAGCACATGATGGTTTGTTTACATCCCTTGAAAGTGAACTAAGGATGGAAGATGGAAATCTGTTGCAAGGCCCCACTATGTGTGATGTGTTTCTGCACATCTGTGGTTTGTTCGTAACGTGCTATTTCCTAATGTGCCACGCTAGCAACATAGCGTTGAACTTTTTCAGTTCACTCCTGGCTTGCTGAGCACATGGGCTATTGTTATTGACTCCAGAGCTGAAGCAAGAAAGTTTTCTAGTGCGTGGGAGATCGGGAAGGTGAATCTGCGGATCTGTACTGCGCAGCGATGACATCAGCGTTGGCTGGAGGCTTTGCAGTGTGACCCCTGGCCTCAGATTTGCAACACTCTAATTAGCTGGCTTTAAAATCGTCCTTTGTGGGCAGCAAATATGTTTCTGTGGGGAACAAGACATCCCTGTTCAGTTTTGCAAACTAT
>JAOVYW010000093.1:4610992-4624255 GCA_025775045.1 Hiodon tergisus | reverse complement strand
GCTCTGAATATGGTGCATATATATACGTACAGTATATACAGTGAAAAAAGTTAGTAAAACTGCAATGGAATAATAAGATGACTTTATTGTATTATAATGTATAGAACTCATCTAATCAGTTTGAACACACAATTGTTTTTGATTTCTGACTATTCTTATTAAAACCCATTGAACCTATGCTGCTTGCTGTAAAATATTGGAGCGCTGGTGTTATTAAGTAAAGCGAGAGTTTAGTGGGACGCCATTCTGTCCCTTCAGGCACATTCACAGTGACGGGCAAGTGCTGTGCTCCCTGCCCAGTCTCAAAGCTTGCTGACCCATCAGAAAAGAATGTAAAGAAACAAACTGAGCATTACATAAATGTGTTCCCTCGACAATGACAGTCTTAAAGGTCCGGAGTTTGCATTTGGAAGGAGAGGGAAGAGCATGAAAGTCATTTTTCTTCCCCCATTAAGTCCTGTCTACTGGGTTTCTGGCCGGCTCCCATTCCACCACCGACAACAGACGGTGCTTTATTTGAGTCCACCGTCACCGGGAAAGTGCCATCGGGAGCCTGCGTAAGTGTGCGTCTGCAGGACCGTCACAAACAGAGCACAATGTGCCGTGGCTCGGCCAAAATCTATCTCACCCCTCAACCAGGCCAGGGCCACTGAGGATCTCTGGAATCTGAGTGGGGAAGGCTTCCAGAAAATGTCCCTTTTACAGACTCATCAGCCTTTTCCCAGCTGGGACACTGTGCATGATGCACACAGCCATTTTCAGGCTGTGACTCTGTGCCCTTTGTATACAGCTCTTCCTGGGCTGTGACACTGTGCCCTTCTCATACAGCTCTTTCTGGGCTGTGACTCTGTGCCCTTCACATGTAGCTTTTTCTAGGCCGTGACTCTGTGCCCTACGTATGCAGTCCTTACCAGACTGGGAAACTATGCCCTACGCTCACAGCCCTCTACAGGCCATAACACCTTGCCTTACACAGACACTGCACAGTCCACAGAGACCATCCTAATCCGTGCGGCCATTCAGATTGGGCAGGAATTCACAGAAATCACCAATGCTAATCCTCAGGATGTCTAACTGTCCAACACTCTTGGACCTGAGTAGCATAGAAAAGGTTTTATGCTCAGATTATGTTTACTTTTACTAAATCTAATCAAAGCTAATGATCTGGATGAACGGATGTGTAAGGTTTGGGTATGTAACTGATTACTGAATTTGAATGCATTTACTTTTCCCAGAAAAAAAAAAAACTAAACCGAAGTGAAAAACTGCACTTGATATTTTACTGCAATTTCACCCTATTTGTATTTACGTTGCTTCAACCAATCTGAAGTAATTTTATACTCAATACTTACATGCTAAATACAGGAATAATTATTTATACTTTTTGGACATATCCATTTTTATCTGTCTCCAGCTATGACATAGGTGCAATGAGAGAGTGCAGGAAACTCCTCAGAACTCATGTTTGACACTTAACGGCTCTCATTAGACATATAACAGGCTCTTCAATCCATGCAGCAGTATCAGTGGCGATTGGGTGAGAGGCAACTCCCTGACGAACAGGAAAGCCTATGTTCCGGGAACCCAGAACAGCCCAAGCCAGCACAAGCCCCCTTGAACCTAGGCAGAAACCTATTAAAGATGTGCCTCCTCTGACTTATAAGCAGATAATATAATCAATCATTTTTTAAATTTTTTTTGTTGTCTTTTTCACTCCAATTTGGAATTGCCCATTGTGCTAATGGGTCTTGATTGGTCGCCACAAATCCAACTGCCAAACATGGGGAGTCTACACAGACAGCACAAGAGGTTTAGTGCTGATTGGGGAAGATGCACCTCCCCTTTAAAAGCCTGTGGGAAGCTTGGTAGCAATCAGCCGAGATTATCCCTGCCGATTTAACCCACCCCAGCCCTGGCAGTGCTCTGCCAGCTGTGTACTGCCACAGTGCAAATATCCAAATGACACGAGCAAGACTGTCCGATAAAGTATTAACTGCTTCAGTGCAAAACCGGTATCTGTTTCCTGCTGGGAAAGTGCATCAGGATGGTGATGCCAACCATGTAGTCCCTTTGTGGAGCACACTTCATTCAGATCACTTTTTAAGAATTATTTGGTTATTTATCTACTCATAAATGTATTCTAGTCATAAAAATTATCAGCAGTAATTTTGTCAGAATAATTTTTTTTTTTTGCTCAGAAGGAAATGTTTTTGTTTTTAAATTATACCACATCAAAATCTAACAATTTAGTTCTTGATCCCAGCACTTGGTGTTTCTGTCTGATGGCTTATGGTGTTTCCAAAATGTTTAAATTTGGCCTTTCACACAAAAATGTATACACAGATATTTATTATAATATTTAATTTATTATAATAGCAGCACAAAACACTGTGTGCACCTTACAGCCCCTATACACATATTGTAACAATCAGAGACTGATTGTTTCAATTTTTTATTGTTGGACAGAGGGACAAGACAAACCAAAGTCAATAACAGTGAAAAAATGTTGGTAGACAAAACAGGATCAATGCAAAAATCAGGTTCTCTCCAAAATGGTCACAATGGTAAAAAATTCTAAAAACAATCATTAACACTTGACTCAAATGAGCTACATACACCCTGCAGAGTTTCCACATGGATACAAGCTCTGACTTAACTAACCAGCAGCCTTTCATACTGAGGCTGATTGAACCATTGCTGTCAGCAGTAAATTACTGGAAATGAAAATTCTTGATTACCTCAGTATACAACCTCAGGTAAAAAATTACACAGGTGACTGGCCATTGTCTGTGTGAAATATTACTCCTTCACATGTCAATAAGTACACCCAGTGAGATAGTGATTTTTAAGGAACTACTGGCCAAAAGACCACTGAGCTTTTGAAACAACCCTGGCAAAGCAGTTAAAAGGCACAGATCAGGAGAAAGGTATAAATACATTTTTTAAATAGCTGAATATCCATTCAAAAACAGCCGATCCTTTATGAGATGTGGAAGACACTGCCTAGACAGTTAAGGATGCTACCTTGAAGCCAACGAAGATGGCTGAGTCAAGAATATCCTGGTTAATCCACAGAGCTGGCCTCAGAGTTTTTTTGAGAAAAACGAATGTGCATGTGATACTGCAAACATGTGACAAAAGGTTTTGTGGTCAGACGAGAAAAAAATAAAACTTTTTAGTCCAAATGAAAGTGGACTAATACATTGCCATTTATGTACTTTGCTCTGGACAAGAGCGTCTGCTAAATGTTATCTAACGCCCAGTCAACACTATCCCTAATGTCGCTCATTATAGTGGCAGAATCAAGCTGTGGGGGTGCTTCTCATATCCATGGACTGGGAAGGTTGACTGAGGTGAAAGTTAAATGAGCAAAGTCAGTCTGCGAAAGAGCTAAAACAGGGACCGAAATGATTACCACTAAACTGCAGTGGTTTACCATACCGAAGTGAAAAGAAAAGACTAATCATGGTCAGATAACATTTAAGCTACTTCCTAATTTTCTCCTGAATAATAATAAACACACTTTTTCCCTAAGCTGATTAGAGTAATAGTCTCCGGTTGTTTTTGGGCCTTTCCTGGATTTGTCCTTTTTTTGGAGGGGTGGAGTAAAGATTGCACCATTGTTTCAACCATGTCTATAACTGGCCTATCTTGGCCTCGTCTATTCTTTCTAATCTGGTGCTGATCTGGTGACTTTGGGAGCAAGTGTGCTGAAACATTCCTAATTTGTCACAAATACCTATACAACTGGCTGCATATTGAATACCCCATGTTGTACAGATATACCTATTGAGACATAGCTGATTATCTCTAAGATTGGTGTACAATTTTCCTCAGAAAAAGCATTAGTTTCACTTGGTAATGCCATATATAAATATTTACTGGTTAAATATTACAATACAACGTTTCAGACACCCTTTTCATTTATTTATTTTTCAAATAAGCAATTATTTTTCTGGATCTTCTTCCAATTTGTAGTCAACAGTCATGAAATTTCAGTCTAGGCTACTGCCACAACTTGGGATTGGATCCTCAATCCCCCATCTGTAACACAAGCCACACAGCACTGTACAGGATCCTCCATCCCATCTGTAACACAAGCCACACAGCACTGTACAGGATCCTCCATCCCATCTGTAACACAAGGCACAGCACTGTACAGGATCCTCAATCCCATCTGTAACACAAGGCACACAGCACTGTACAGGATCCTCTATCCCATCTGTAACACAAGGCACACAGCACTGTACAGGATCCTCCATCCCATCTGTAACACAAGCCACACGGCACTGTACAGGATCCTCCATCCCATCTGTAACACAAGGCACACAGCACTGTACAGGAGCCTCCATTCCAATGAGAAGCCAGGAACATCCATCAGCAGTGTTCGCCTAAAAAGACCCAGAGGTCATCCCAGAAGTCACTTTTCCCTGGTAGCCAAGAATAACCCATGCCGACCTGAGCCAATAGCGTGCTGCCTCTTGGGACTTCCATTCACAGGCAGCGAATTAGATAATCCGCACTCAAGCTAGCTGATCTAAAGAGTAGGGCTCAGTCTGCATTTGGGTGAACGCATTGAACAACTGAGCCATTGGGTAGCCCCCCATAGAATGCCTATTTTAAGGTTATCTTATAGTACAGTGACTTGCTATAAGTCAGTATTGCACAGGCTGAATTCAGTCTGCATATAAACTTAGATTTTAACAAGTAATTTATGCCATTTGCTTCATCTTTGGGTTCTACTATGAATAGGCAAAAGCTGGACTCACTATCCCATAATTAATTTAAATCCAAGTGGAAGTGAAAGAGAAGTGTAAACAGGCCATACATTTAAATGATGGAGATTGAGTTCAGGACACATGACCCCAGTCGCTCATTTATCATTGGGCCAGGGCGCTCATTGAATGAGCTCTGTGGCTCTCAGCTACCAGATATGCAGTGTGAGTTGCACATGCAAAGCTCTGGGTTGCTTTGCACGCATTTTTGGTAAGTGATGTCACGAATGCTCAAAACAGATAAACTTGTGCCTTTGTTACTGTTATGTTACGTGATATGTTACCAAATCTAAAATAAATCACTTGCTCAATTTAGAGATCTCCTTAAAGTTTAATGTGGGGACAGTTATTGTTTAATGGATTAGAAATGAATTCACAATGTAAATCATTTGCATATTGAGAAATCACATGGGCATTTTGGTCACTCCTAGGATAATTTCGTATGTATTAAAAGTATTAAAAACCATAAAAACTTGCTAGGTAGTACATAGGTTATGGTGACATCAATTCAACCACACTTTGACTTGAGTGGCTTAACTTATCTTATCATAAACAACAAAAACTGAATAACTAATTGTTAACAACGGACTCATTGCCACTACACAAGATAGAGCTTTTTTACTAATCGTGTGGTATGTATTACATCTATTTTTCTAATCTTGTTGTCTTTGTCTTTTATTAAGCATTGGTCTAGAGAATAATTAATAAAAACTGCAGTTTCACTTTTCAGACTGTCGGTTTTTACCCACAGTCCCTGCTGATTCTTTCAATACATCCGGGCTGCTTAGTTTGCTGAGGTACCTTATGATTGACACTCCATGCTCATCACCTGCTCATAAGAATCCAATACTCTACAACATAAATCAAACCATGAGAGAAAATGACTGTTTTATTGTTTCACTCCCATCTGTACAAATATCAGCACAAATTTTTTTATGTACATTTGTAATTTACATATACATACAAAACTATATATTTATAACTGAATCTGTATATTACGTGGCATGTTGACATTTTCAAAACAAAGTGAGAAAGGCAAAGTGGTAAAAATTTGATATATTGTAAATTAATTCCATGTAATATATAATAATGTAAACCCTAAACTAGCAAATATGGAGCAGAACAATGGTTGTTCTGAAAGGGCACCATGTCAAACAAATGTTCACAGCACATTTTGAATGATCAAGTATCTTTGAAAGTTAATTTATATTTTTGACGTAGATAACATAAATTAATTGTGTATGTCTTCTGTGTCCAAGACACATGAAAACAATGGCTTACTTTTCTGTAAATTTTTTTTATAATATTGACGTGCTGCACCATATAAAGTACTTGTACTGACATAGTCCCTTTGGTCAGTTTTGAATTGTAAACAAAACCCAGAACTATTTATGTACATTAATGCATTATGGATTCCCAATAAATAAACACACAGGCTAACATGCGTTTCCGTGTGAAATAAACATCTGTGATGAAGAAAAATGACAGTAATAGTCAGATTTATACAGCTCAAGGAATGCAATTTACAGCTTGCAGAAGATTTATACTTTACAAGGTCACATTGTACCTCATAATAAATAACACTGCTTCTCTTTGGAAAATACAAAATAACAATGTATATATAGTCAGCCAGACATTATAAATGTATAAATTATAAAACACATATTATAAATAAACATCTAGCAGACTGAACTATATGCATACTTGTTTTTGTAAAAAATAAATAAGCATACACGTATGTACATTATGGACATTGTGAATCTTGATCTGGGGCTTTCCCACTATTTATGGTACTTTAGGCATCCAGTATTGGCGATAAATGGAAATAAACCATGTAGTCCTGGTCTTCATCGTATTCCTCTTCTTCCTGGTCTTCAGCAATGGCTAAATGGGGGAATATATGGTAGCTGTTGTATGAATAAGGATCACAACAGCGCAGAATCTCAGTGCACATCCCTAAAGCCCCACGGGGTTGAATTGCCACATTCAACCAAGCAATCTCCACTGTGCTCTGCCATCAACTGTTCTGGACTAGGTTGACATAATTTAGGTCAGAGCAGCGACAAAAGAGGGGATATCTGAGGCTTCAATGGCTCAGGAAATATTGAAAGATTCCTGAAAATTGACAGAAAGTGCTTTTGTATTCTTGATTTCGCTCATTTCTCTTTCAGGTGTATTATTTCAGGTGTAGTATTTCTGGTGTAGTATTTCTGGTATATAGCTGCTGCTACCGGGCGGGGGGCCCTGTGCTGCTGCTTGACATTTCCTAGGCCAAAAGGCAGCATGTTTTGAGGTATTTTCTACAGAACAATTGTACAGTAAAACAAAAAAAATCGTACAGGCAGGGCAAACATACAAAAAAAGGCAATCCCTCTTCATCCACATGAACAGTTTTGATATTTTCAGTCACAGCAAATCTACTATTTACAGTAAACACAAATTCAGCTGAAATGAGTATTTTTTATCAGAGTACAAATCTGAGAGCATAATTATAAAAGCTTCCACTTCCTATCCTGCAAACTGTAACGTGTCATATTTATAAACTCATCAGGTGATCATAAAGTTGGTCCCTCTGGTTTATTTACATACCTTAAGGCACGTTTACATTAGGGTAATTAGTTGATGAAGCGTAGTAAAATAGATTTTTGTTATAAACTAAGATAAATTCATCTGAAATGATAAAACTCGGAATGTATTTTGTTTTCTTGAGGCTGCAGGACAGTGTACTTGTAGCCCTAGCTTATTGAGCACATTACAGAGTAAATATGCTGTACTGGTAGGAAGCATTATGCAGGTAGTTTACATGTTAACTGTATGTTAACCCTTTATCATTTAAATTAAGATGACACCAATGTTATAATCACCTTATGTACATTACTGGATGCATGCCTGTGTATGATTCATATACATAAAGGCAGAACTGGATGTCATAGCAGAGGTTGATGTCAGTGCATTGAAATGATTGGTTACAGCCAAAATAAAATAAATATATGATTAACATACCATAAACATGATGACCATAATGTTTACAAGCTCTTAAGATATGAAGACGTGGCCTTGAGTGTCATTCTATATTAATAGCACAACAATGAAACAACATCTAGTATATTAAGGCAACCTACTGGGTAGCAGGTAATGCTCTCCTCTATTAAATGCCAAGATTGTTCTATCAGCAAAAGTTAGTAATAGAAATATATTATTGTTAGTTCAGACTATTAGCTCAACGGCTCCCAAAAAAAGAGTCCTTTCTTGTCTATTTCTATTTATTCTCTTTTGGGTTTTCTTTTTTTATTTTTATTTTTGCAAAAAAAATGCAAAATGAATGAAGACAGCACAAAAGGTCATGCAAGTACTCCCATTTCCAAGTCCGTTCTGTTGCTTATACTGCAAGGGGCAAGATGGGACAAAGGGTGGGTTGTTCTGAAAGAATGAGTGGGTGACTTTCTTTTTTGTTTTGTATTGTTTTGGTTTGTTTGTTACTTACAGTTGCAAGATCCCGAATGCTTAATTTCCAGGAGAACCCCCAAAGAGCAAGCAGCCTGCTTCATGGCACACTCGCTGGGATATGTGGTGTTATCACTGGCGCACACCGCCTCGTCTGACCGGCTCTCCGGACACTCTTCCTCACAGACAGAACAGCGCCCCCTGCTCATCCGTGCGTCCCATAGGCACTTCTTCCCTGCACTGCACTGGATGTCCTCGCAGGATTTGGCCTCTAGAACAGCAAGGGGAACAAGCTGTTAAATCACTGAGCATTGACATTCATCCATTTCAGGTTTTGGAGAGGTGTATGTCAATTTTTTATACCATGGATATTTTAGAACTCTGGTGTATTAAATGAGAATCATTTAAACTATTTTACATGTAAACTCACAATTTTCTTTAGCTAATAAAAAAGCGAATATGAATGGAATAAATTATTTAGGCCTTCATGTGTAACAGTATTATAAACACATGAATATATGAAATATAGGTGAAATATGTTCTACACATGTAACTACAGAAACAAATTACAATATTATAAAAATTATAATTTAACTGTAATAACATTGTAAAAACGTACTTATGCATTTTCCTTCATATGCGACTCCAATAGATCTGCCAAGTAGGCAAGTGGCCCTTCTCAAGTGGCAAGCACTGGAGTATATTATCCCATCGTTTCCACACAGGTATTGCTCCGGTGATGTCACTTCTGGGCAAATCCGATTACAGGTTACACAATATGCATTATTGGTCTGGTCCACCACACACGTTGAGCTGCCTGGGCACAGGACATCACGGCATGTCCCTGAAAAAAAAAGTATATTTAATACCTGTAGAAAATATCGTACCAGAAAAAAACATGACTAAAAAAAAAACTTTCTTATGATTACCCATTAAAGTTCCAGCGTCGTTTTTTGTAACAAAACCCCTACAATTACGGCAGCAGACAAGAAATAATAAACACTTCCTGACTATAGTAGCATGTAATTGGTAAGCTTTGATAGAGTATGAAAACTCACTTCTGCATTTTCCCTGATATTGCACCTCGAGGTCTGGGTGTATTTTGCATTTCGCTCTCAGTAAAGCGCATTCATCTCTGTACGTTTTCCCATCGGTCCCGCACACAGGTCCTTTCCAGGTGATGTTGGAACAGTCAGGAGCGCAAACACAACGCGGTTTGTTCCTCTTGTTCATTTTACATCTCTTTCCTGCACCGCAGTCAACACTGTCGCATGTTTCTGTAAGTACATCAATTAATCACGCAATTAATCATACTTTACAAGAATGCTAAATATTTTACCGACAATCCTCTCAGTTACATTGATATTCAACCTGAAATTGCGTTACATCTATTTATTTAGAACAGTCAATGAACACTAACGAATGAAAAATAAATAAATAAATTTAATTAATTAATTAATTAATTAAATAATAATAAAAACCTAGGCATCAGTTTCCCCCAAAAAACTATTTTGGTTAGCAAAATATTGTGTTAACACTCTAATCTACAAACTGCATTTATATTTCAAATTTACCTTTACAAGGTATGCAGTTCGGTGCCCCTCCATTGAAGATCATCCATCGAAATAAGGTGTTGTTCGGTACATCTTCTTCAGTCCATGATGTCCCAAGTCGACCACTTCGGCAACATTCCTCCCTGCTCATTCCAGCCATGTAAAGGACCTGGCATCTTCCGTTTTTCCCCTGCTGTAGCCAGCAGTTACCAGCTGTGAAAAGCCAGTCGAATTAATGTCTAAAGCCAATGACCCACACACAATGCGCGTAGCATGTATTCCTTACGGTCCTATTCCCCGTCGGCATTTGTCTGATTGGGAAAGACTAATACGGCTGCTTTAACACTTGACAATCTGAGTTCTACACTATTGTTCAGCTTTTGACGGCTGGGATCACAAATCTGTCCCTATACGAGTCTCAGGTTTTTCTGACTGGAATTGAACAAAAACTTAAAAGACGAATTAACGTCTTGCCATTAAAGCATTGCAGGCTACGTATAAAACGAAATATTATTAGCCTATATAATCTAAAACACCTGTATCAGTATATTGCATGAAACAAATAATGACACAGAAAACAATATTTACTTCACAACAATGATAGTTTGACTGTTTGTATATATATTACAACAATGTTTTCTTGTGCATTGCAATGAACACTGTCCCTCAAAACAAACTATATTTTGTAGTGTTGCTAGACAGCAAGTCAACCCACGTGTGTTATTACTTTTAAAATAAATGTACCCGGAAAAAACCTACGTGATGTACTACACTATAAATAAAAGTGCATAAAAATGTATCCATTTGGTTGATGATAGTAGGTTATGTATGATTCCTGTACAGTTAAACCTTGACAGTCAATAGATTCAGCGTGCAGTCATACCAGTGTAACAGTTTAACATAGAATGAACTATAAGAGAGATCTAACTATTATTTAAGTAGAAAGATTTATATGCAACACAAAGAGCGAACTCATTTAATTTTCACATCCAATATAAAGTATGTGCGAAGACATTGACGGCGCATTTTGTCTGATGCACAGTACCTTAGGTGTTTGAGTGGTGTACTCTCAACTTTGTCTCGCATTAAAGTTAGGAGTTAGAAATATGTAGCTCCTTTAAATCATAAACGCGCAATTTCCATATGCATCATGCAATTATAGAGTACCATATTCTTCTGTTAGTAACACGCGATTTGATTTTATTGACTGGACATGGACTGTACTGAAAAAGTTGAAAACTGTTTCAGTCTCCGACAACATTACATTCCATCCATTTTATATATTTTTCTTCATATTAAAGAACGCCACTTTAATCCAGTGCAATTAAAATATTACAAATAAAAATCCTTACCCTTCACTTTGTGATTCTCAATGAAGTGACCAAGCCATATGACTAATACAATTAAGCCCGGGTGTAGCTGGTATTTCTTTAGCATCCTTAGCATAATGAAGGCAACGTGAATTATTAAAACAAGCAGCGAAAAAGTAATCTGCTTACGATGGCAGTGTTGAATGAATGTCAGTCTGTGTATCCAACCTCTCTATTTAAATCTATAAGGGGTCTCTAGCCGACTGTCTGCAGTGGGCGGTCTTGTAATCGGTGGGGGTGGGGAGAAACATTTTAAGTTTTTTTTTTCCAGTCCTAATCAGGTGACATCTCTAGACGAAACTTTCCCTCAAAAGAATAATGTAGGAAACCATGCTGAGTTCTGCTCTGTGTGAGACTATGAGTAGTAAAGAAATGGCATACTGAATGTACACACACAAAGAAACACGTACATACAGTCAAGAGACATGTGATTTGTAAGTACGTCTTGAATTTTGCGTCCAGTCTAGTCTATATATTTTAATTGCTAATATGCATATTTTAATTGCTAGTAATTTACATATATCAGATGTTGATTTAAATAAATATACATTTTAGTATGATAGAGCTTATTCGAATTTCTGGTTAATTTGTTGTTACATCATTGACAGATGATGTTTAAATCCTTTTATTTTGCGTCACGCGCTTCTATTGCAAATTTTAAGGAACGTGCTTGATTGTAGTAATATTTTTTAACGTTTAACTGGCGTCTAAATCAACAACTTAGCACCAGGGCTCAACCATTTTCCAAATTAAATTAAACTTGAAACAAAAGTCAGACATAATTTAGACATAATCATCTTAGATCTGCTAGGCGAGAAGAGATTTTTCCACCAACTGCAGATAATAGTGTTAATCTTTTAATAAAAGCACCCTATTGCACAAAGATCTGTATGGACAGACAATAATAGTCCTCAGAATAGAGCCATTCTAATAATAGAAGAGACAGTTGTTTGGTTGTCTGAGACAGATCAAACTTAATATACGATCGAATTTAAAAAAAATAGGCAACACTGTTGAGTACTGTTTTACATTGGTTGCACATTGAACATCGATCGTTTCTGTTCCCTTCATTGTATTCACATACAAGTCCTCGTGTAGTAGATGACAACTACTCACAGCGGTTTTCACAATGTGCCGATTTACAGGACATTTATACATATGTATACCATTGAGCGCCGTCTTCCGGCAGACTGTGGGACCTG
Source organism: Hiodon tergisus (assembly GCA_025775045.1). Taxonomy (NCBI): domain Eukaryota; kingdom Metazoa; phylum Chordata; class Actinopteri; order Hiodontiformes; family Hiodontidae; genus Hiodon; species Hiodon tergisus. The sequence continues at coordinate 4,611,911 of JAOVYW010000093.1, read as the reverse complement.
CACGCGTCTGATTACAATAAAATCGCCAGGTGTGGTGGGAACGCTTTTCATGCTTGACCACTGTAAAATGTCACTGATTTAACTACGTATTGATCCTCAATTTCAATAATATACGCTTAGTAAAACACACTACTTTTCATGCTGGCAACACTTTCATGCTGGAAGTGTGCTGTTTACACTTGGAAATGTAATGAGAACACTTCCCTTTCACATCACATATCATCAATTGCACTGAGAAAACAAGATCTCCTTGTGAATGCTATGAACAGAGATGTTTTAAACATTTATTTTGCGTTGTTAAACAATGCCAGTACTTTTAAATCGACTGGGAAACTCTTTGAACACTTGGTGTTTTTTTATGGGAATTTTCAAGCAGCATTTGTATATAGGTATTTGCCCAAATTCCAAGAAGAGCTTTGATCAATTTCAAACTCCCCATCAACCCCACAGTTTTCCATGTTTTCTGTTCTTTGCCATCATCTGCCATGCAACAACCGGTTTCAGGAGTTTGATTTACACTTGGGTACACTTGACATTCACAACTAAACTGAGAATATTTTTCTTTCACACTGAAGCAAAAAATAAGCAAACTACCCACAGAATGGATTAAACTGTGTTGGTCTTTGTTGGTTCTGTTTGGAGATCGTTTGGAGCATTTGGAGCTTTTTTTTTGGCAAAAGTTCTGAACTCAAACTAATCTTACTGGGAAACAGAATATCAGCCAAATTTGAATGTCCCAAAGATTGGTGTCTCATTTTCCATCCCATGGATGTAGGCTACATTATTTCTATATTAATCAGCCTTTAATTCCCAGTACTTTGCCCTGGAAACTGCTTTCCTCCAATATATACAGTGCCGTGAAAAAGTATTTGCCCCCTTCCTGATTTCTTAGTTTTTTGCATATTTGTCACACTTAAAT
>JAOVYW010000093.1:4595411-4610892 GCA_025775045.1 Hiodon tergisus | reverse complement strand
TATATTGCATGGAGATTGGGTTAGTTGAGATATTGACCACTAAAAAGCCTGCCTAAAGGTTTTTTTAGAAACCATGGTGTATTCCTGCAATACATTTAATATATGATTTAAAAAAAGAGTCTCTTGAAAAATACTAAAGCAGACTAAGAAGATTTTAGACACCACTTAGTCAATAGTTTAATAGGCGAAAATGCATAATTACTTAACAGTTTTTTATTAAATACAAATTTTAAAAAAAACTTTCAGCGTCAAACCATATTTTGTCCCCGTCTTCCAATGATTTTCCATTTCACTTATGTTTAGAAATATTTTGTGAAATGAAAATGTGAATGATCAAAATAAAGAAATTTACTATATGAAGTCAACCAAAAGAAATCCAAATAAATAAAAAGCAAAACTGTAAAAAAAACTGCCCTGGGTTTATACTCCGAATAATTACTCCAGCTCTGTAGGTGATCATTAATGGACAGCAATTTTCTGGTCCAGCCACATATTTGCCTGGCCCACTCTTCTTGCTTGGAATCATTGTCCTGCTGAACTTTCATCCAATTTTTTGGTCTTTTGCTTCCATCACAATCCTGACAAGTTTCCCAGTCGATGCTGATGAGAAGCTGTCATCCCCGGGCTTGATGGTAGAGATTGTGTTTACCAGGTGATATGCTGGGTTGAATCTGTATTATCTAATCTGACCACAAAAACCTTTGCAGTGTCCACACAGATTGTGAAACTGTTTTTCTTCTCCGCTGAGCCATCTGGACTTTCACCAACAGGGGCAACAGAGATGGTGGAGAGCTATCTCTACACATGAATGATTTCGGTGGACACTTACTTACGAAACATACTTTCCAGGCTTGCTATCATATGTGTAGAATAAAGAGGGTTCTCTTTTTTTTTTGTTACAACCAATGATTTGTGTGTGTGTGTGTGTGTTTTCTACCTAATATGGAATTTCCAGTTGTTCCAATTCAATGGAACCCATCCCTTTTACACTCTGCTGCATACCCAGTCCGAATGAGAGGTTAAGAGCCGATTGGAGCAAAGGCACGACCCTCTCAACATCACTGCCAGCTTGCAATTGCTCAAGAAGGCAACTGCAGAAGCTGATTGACAATGAACACCTGCTGATTTCCAGCCACCCCAGCCCAGGCGCCACTCTGTCTATTGTGCACTGATGCTGTGCTCTCTAATATTTATATCGCATTACTTACTGACTCTGTGAGACTTCAGCCTAGGTTGTGACTTTGTGCTCATAAGACTGAGCCATGGTTGCCCAGTGCAAAGTTAAAAAGGTGAAAATCCATACAGCTTACACACTTACAGCATACTAGGTCCACAGCTCGACAAATAAGCAGGGAAAAAATTCTCCTGCTAAAAATGCTGACAAAATAAAACAATATAAAAATGATAGAATTTACTAAAATGCGAAGGTACCTGAAATTCTAAGAATTCAGGTGGAGAGGTTTTTTCTGTGGTAACTCCAAAAAAATTCTTATTGCTTATAGCATTGCTATTGCAAACAAAAGAAACAAAACTGAATTTATTTAACAACGGCATCGTTGGCAAGGTTAGGCAAGGTTAGACCTGTCCTTCACTGATTGACAGAGACAGTGATATAGGTATTGCCCTTCCATGCCTTGAGATATGCAGGGCACAATCTGCATAACACTAGAGTAAGACTTAAAACAGAATATTGACATTCGGTCCCAGTCATTCTCTCAGTGGGTATAGAGTATCCACATGCTCAAAGGTTGGCGCCAAGCTCTGTCCTTCTTACCCCACAAAACAGAATTAATTGCAAATCAATCAGACGAAGCACAGCTGATCGGTAAAACCATTTGTAATTTTAGCCGATTGTATTACTTTTTTCTAGAGGTCTTCATAGTGCTTTATGTTGTATGTATTATTTCTCTGCATGTTAATTTTGAAATTTATTTACAAATTACATTTTCAATGTTACCATTAAAATTAATGTTTTGAAATTTATTTGAAAAAGAGAATCAAACCAATACAAATCAAAGTTCTATTAGATCTTCAATACAGGCATATATCATTGGGGGAAATATGTTCTTGAAGCCATCACCGCCCGCAACACCATTGATGTTAAAGCTTGAACAAGATAAGAAAAAAAAAAAAAACTATTCAAGATTAGTGTGTAATGTGTTTCTATTCTTCAAACCATCAGCCCCTTTTAAAGGAATAATATGTTAGATAATCTTGTAACCGTTTGTCTCAAGAGCATTCTCAGACTGCGGCATTGTTTATTTATTTCGTTGCCTTTTTTGTCTCAGTCTATGCCGTGTGTATGCAGTGTTGTAATATTTTTGTTAATAAAAGGATAAATTAATGGCTTTATTTTTTGTAATGCTGATTATAATAACTTAATAAATCTAAATTGGCTTTTATGATCATTGCAATGAATAGCGTAGCAGTTTTTAGTTTTTATGACAATATTTATCTGAAACCTCATAGGCAAACATGCTAAATTAATCTTACAGCCCCTGATATATTTAACAAATGTGTTCAAAGCAGACTTAATCCACATGTTCAATTCTGAGGAAATTTTTGACTTTACTGCTAGTGTTCATTGTCTCCAAAATTTCATACCCTATAAGTCCAATGCAGGCACCAAACTGGGGAGTGAAATTGTAATATAGCGAGTTTGCACTTTAGTGAGTTTAAGAAAGGCAGTTTTAAGTCTTTGGTATTGGACTTTCTTTGGTATTGTAACTGTGGTGTGATTTGATCATCAGTGAAATGTAGGAGAAAAATAATTTGACGGATGAATTGTAAATTATTGTCAGGTACATAACCCGGCTAAGTATACATTTCAGAATCAGCTGGTTTTGGACTCAGATCGAGACCAGTCAGCCGGTGAAATTAGACATTTTTTCCTGTCAGCTGTCAATGCAATGATTTCGCTGGAGTCGTCAGATGATCCATAATGATTATAGCTTCACTTAATAACAGTATTGCATTTCTCAGAAGAATTCCATCTAACTTGATTTTTTAAAAATAAGTAAATTTAAAGAGATGATCAAGGTGAAGGGTTGGAAAAGTAATTTGGGTAATATATCATTTGAGGGGATATTTAGATTTGGGTAAATTATCCACAATCCTCACAATGCTGAATGACACACGGCAAGTTCTGAGCTGGCTATATATAAAGTGGTTTTATTTATAGGACATGTTTCAGTCTGGGTTTGCTCACCTCATGTGTTTGGTTTCTTTGACAGGTATGAAAGCACCGGAGTGCCCACCAAAATAACCCAAAATTGGTCTCACTAGATGCACCTGAAAATGCCCTGCTGCTCAACTCCCATTCAGAGTCCACTGGTTTGGAAGGAAATCTACTACAGCTCGGAATTAAATGGCTTATCTTAGAATAAAGAAAAAAAACCAAATGATTCTGTCCTACCAGAACATCCATTACCCAATGTTTTTTCATTGTCTCATAAACAGGAAGTGTTGTGAAGTAGCCTATTTTAAATATTTTTGATAAAGGAGATGTGTTTCTATGCGGGCACTTAATAAGAAGATATTGGAAGAAAACAAAGCCAACATTTTGTTCTCATTGGTAAATAGTTTTCACTGGTAAATGTATCAGTAGGTATGTCACTGTAGAAATAAAGCCGGTCTAAATTAATTATATTGTTTATCAGTTTATCAGTCATTATTTTTGTACAGTTCACCATAGTGCAACTTTTTAAAGGGATCATGGGCCTCACCTTTGACAGGTACCCTTATAAAGGTTGACATACAATGCATAAGAATACTTAGCAAAAACAATACAAATAGGATAATAATCCAAACTGTTGTGTACGCTGATTTCAATTCCTCTTTATTTAGGTCAGTTTAGCCAACAGAAAAGTTTGTTTGTGTGTAGTGATATTCAAGTAACTCATGTCCGTTATAAAAAGTAATAATTCTATAACTTATAATAATTTATTACACATACTGTACATCCATGCAGTTTAACTCTTAAATTAAAAATACATCCATACTTATGTTTTATATTCTTATATCAACAATACAATTGTAATTTCTCAGTAACCTAAATAATTATGAAAATTAAGCGTTTTTAATACAATTTTCAGATTTACATGAATAAATACATTAGAATTCTAATTCCGCTATTATGTTTGCATTAAGAAAGAACGTGAAATTTTGGGTAATGTTAAAGTGTGAGATGCCTTTATTATAACTTCATTTTTACCCGATGCTTAAAATTATGTTTTTTATTTTTTACAATTTTTCTCGAAAGTAGTCCTAATTATACTAAGGGTCAATATTTTAAGCTTTTCAGAAACTACATTTGTGCAGTAAACCAGCACAGGGACAAAGATAAAAGCCCTTGCGAGAGCAAAAAGCAGTCCCCCCCTCCCCGTCAATGCTACATTGGAGCTACAAAATATTGATGAAGTGCCCTATTGAGGTGGAGATCTCATTAATTATTTGATCTGCTGGAAAAAAGGAAGGCCAGGGTAAAATGAGTGCCCCTGCTAATACCATGATGTACCATCTTGAGGCATAAGATCTTTTTAATGTATTCACCGTGGATGCAGCTGAAAAGGGAAAGGGGGAGCTGAATGGATCCATTAATTTAATTGAAGCGAGCCCTGACAAGAGATAAAACATGCCTTGGCCCACATCTCTCCAGGCCGCACAGGCTTTATAGTAAACAACCAACGAGCCATACACAAAAAAAATAAAAAATAAAAGGAGAAGACACGGGGCACAGAGACTTCAAGGCCATGGAATACGATGGAGGCAGAGGTGAGTGGGTCGTAAATAGGCCCCTCTCCGTCACAGGCAGCCCTGCATGAGTATTCTGCCACTGTTCCATTCATTCCATTTCCACTTCCTCGTTTTGATGTTGGCAATTTCAAGTTCTCAGTTTGGCTCCTGTGTTTGTTGACATCGGAGAGTACTTCCTTCAACTCAACGGCTGCCTCAAAGGAGGGCATGTATCCTATGTAAAACCTTTAAAATAAACTACAAATGCAACAATATTAAATTAATATTTTAGTTATTTAGCACTCTTATCCAGAATGACAACACGCATAAATATCAGTTTAAGAACTCAGAACCGGAGAAACCTAGTTTATGTAAACAATCAGATTTAGAATCTAGATTAAATCAGATTTTCAAGAGCATATGGAAGATATTCTTAATAAAAGATGACAGCACTACTGTATATATTAAAAAAATATTAATAAGTAGCAGTTTGTTACCAAATAAAAAATTTTTTTTGTTGAGCATTAAATATAAATAGTAATGGTGTTGGGTACCACCTCTAGGCCACTTGATTAAAGTGATTTGATTTGAGTCTAATTCTACTTTTTCAAATTTAAAAATTAAATTCTTGAAGACTCTGATTTGCAACATGCCTTTCGCATCCACTAACCTTTTGAAAGTTGTATTTTCAGCAAAATAACATTCAGAACTATTCCAGAATCGGAGCGGTTGGAGATACCACGCGTCTCTTCCTCAATCTTACCCAGTCTGTCCAAGACACATCTATCCTAATAAGTGAGGAGCCTGACAATTTATTTTAATGTATTTTTTGTGAGATTTAGTATGGTCATCCAGGGTCACGTTAAAATTGTAGATCCGAATGTGCATTTTAATAATCAGCCTTTTGTATGAACAGCAAGGCAAAAGTTTAATAATGCTATATTAGCAGATACGTGAGTATATTAGCTTAATTTCTAACTAAATACATTTTAATAAGAAAGAAAAGTATTGCATTAAACAAGCTCTTTTGAGGGTCTGCTCGTCAAATGTTTGATCCTTTATTTATTATAAATAGAAACATTCAAAGAGTCAACAATGGAAATCTTATCGATTTAATTATAGAGACGTTTAGATCACATGTGCCACACTGTGCTGTAATGTATGGTAGTTACTCTCAGCCATAAAGCAATGACTAAATTAACTTCAGATGGTAATCTGCTGCTTTGCTAACAGTCCCCATTCAATTTTTGGGCAGATACAAGAAAATGCAGATCTCAGTATTATATATCACAGAAGAAAGTTAGGATGTGTCTCTAATCCTGGCACTGCTACAGGAATTATCATGTGTTGCTACTTAGCACCAACCACAAGGTGGTCAATTGTTTTTGTAAATCGACAAAATAATGGGCATTGGGGACTGAAACGATGACTGAGCAAGACGGAGATCATTGGCTTAATCATTTCAGATTGTTGCCTTGACAGACGTTTTAACTTTTCTTTCTCCCTCTGGCAATGAAGGAAAAATGTATGAGAAATCTATGGGTTCTAGGGGAAGCGGTAAAAGCTGGAATTGTATCCTGGCTGGTATTTATAGTGGCTTCAGATGAAAAGGGTGCAATCTGATCAACAGTGAACACGATAATGTGATAACAATTTTGCCACCACTCCAGCTACTGAGGAATTGGTTCTGAACTGTTTGATGTGGAATAGCATTAGGACAAGTAAAACTATTTCTGACAGATTTAACAAGCCTTGCAGTCTGTAGGCCGGAGGCTGGTAGACCAGACATAGATGGCCTTCCTATGTTTTTTGGATATCAGAGAGTAACCTCACATTGTATCTGCTACCCCTTCTATTTTGAAGTTGAAATTTATGAACAATGATGAAGGACTGACTAATGTCTAAGCTCTGGTTACTTGGAAAACATTGCTTTTTAAACCGCTAGACATAAAGACCCTTGCATGTCTGAATGTTATGAGATTCCGCTGAATCAATGGTGAAATAATCTCATTTGTTTTGTTTCTAACTATTGTGTTACACCATCTAGACTGATGTCAAGTAGGAAAGATGTCTTTCCTGTGAGGAGATGGAATAGCTCTATATGTTGTTTTAGGGCCTGGCTCCCTGCAAAGTGATCTAGGAAGAACACTGCACCATCAGTCTGACCCATTAAGTGCATTACCTCATCAAGCTTTTTAGTGTGTCATAATATACTGCATGTGTAGGTGTATGACAAGACTGTATTACAGCAGCAGAACCAGAGATGACAACGATGCAGATTCCCAGGCCCCTTGTGTCACCCTGAAACTGAACCGCTTCTTTCGTGGCTATAGTCCTGAAGGGCACCTACTTTATGCTGGGTGGAAAGGGCTAATTTATTCGCAAGTGAAGACGAGCTCAGTGCAGGAGTTACCAGTGAAGATTTTAGCTGCAAGAACTTATTTTTCCAAGTCATTTTTAGAAACAATGTTTGTGTAAGTTTTGAATCTTGCGGAAAAAAATATTATTTTGGGGATGTAACAGATGTTTTTGTGGATGTAACAGATCATTTGTTTTGATTCTTTGCTTCCCTTAAATATTGAGAAAAGAAAAAAAAAGTTCCCAACATTACATTTTTTAGTCCTCAAGTCTCCGTACCATCCATGTTGAACATTTACTCTGCTTAGTGTAGCTATCTCGTACAAATTCTCACATATCATACAAAAGATTAAAGCATATCAAGCATGTTTTGTTAAACTTTGATATAAAGTAGGACAATATTTTCTAACCTTCTATGCATTCATAATGGAAATTAGTGTCACCTGCGTTGCTTTTGAAGTGGAGGAGATTATATCGCTTAAATAAATATATATTTCTGAGATAATGTTTAAGTACCTGTCAGGAAAAATAAACATTATATTCTGAATGCCAGTGATTAGACTGTGATATCTGTGAAATTCACAGGCTTGCACTCCAAACAGAACAATCTTGTCTTTTGTTATGTTCATTATCAGTTTTGTTGCCACACAACGACTGATGAATTGGCTGTGTTTGCCCTTTTCACAGATGGCGAGAGAGTCTGTTTTCATAGTTCTCTTTCAAGGCCTGTTTGCTCCGAACCAACGAATGGCAATACTATATATCAATCACATTCCAGAAAAGATTTGATTTGTGCTCGCACAAGGTGACCCAGGATTTGTAGCGCAATGTTTTGATTATACTGATTAATTTTAAGAAGATTTTAATCACTCATTAAAGAGAATTACGTTTTTCCATGAGCTTCAAGAATGTCTGCTTCTTTTCTTCAATACTTTAAAGCAATGCTTGTGTGATTATAAATCTTCTAGACTGAATTTCTCTACTTTATAAATTTTCTGTGCTTTATACTTTATACTATATTACGCTGTGGTTTCACTGGGAAAAAAAGCAACATTTCTGATAGTGGGGCTTATGATTGACATACAGTGTTGTTAAAAACTTATTTGAATACTTGTATTTATTGAAAGGTATTCCATATTTTCTATGAAAATACAGCAGTCCCCTTTCACCAGGGATCGAGGAGCATCATCCTCCCTCAGCAGGGCTCAGCGGGTCTCAGGCACTAGTGATCTGTGGATCCCTGCCTCAGTTTTTGGATCGTAGGGCCTATGATATACTGTGGAACCAAGTTTTTTTTGTGCATTAAAGCACCCCTCTACAACCTGCAAACCCCCCAAATGAAGCAATGTTTATCTTTTCTTCTGCTGTTTTTCATTCATTTAGTAGCCTTTCAGTTGGCTCACAAGTAACTGGTTCACTTCACAGCTTGTTTTTTTATTGTTATCCCACTTTTCATATTTGTCAGGGTTACTTCGGTTTGAAGGAGATAAGATTACATTTGTTTGCTTTTATCTTCACAAGATGTAATTTCATTATGTGTGTAAAGATGTCAGGCTTATCAACAAATAGCCCCCTTAGGATCAAAGCCACAAACTGTTTTTTTCTGTTCTTCTTTCCTCAATATGGGCCAGAGGGCTCATGCTCAAATTTATGAATTGGCCCAAATAACATGTGCATGTTTTGTAAATACCCTCACTCTTCACCTGCTGTGACCTAATCTGCTGTAATCTAATCAGTGGTGTGGCCCATACCTCCATGACTTTGTATCGTGCTATTTGGACTGATAAACTACCCTCAACCCTCATAACAGGCTGAAAAGAGGAAATGGACGTGTTACACTTGTGAAAGAATGCCTGACCTTCATTTTATTTACTGCACGTAAGATGCAACAGAAAAGTGGAATCAAGAGCGTTTGATCAGATTGAGCACAGATCAAAGAGGAAAATGACAGGAAGTTGGGAACGATTAAATTAATGTAATATTAATATTGTGATGCTATTAAATGTTAAGCTCACTTCTTCAAGAATAGTTTCTCTTTGGGATAAATACAGAACGTTACTCATATCTATATGTTTAACATAGTTAATCAATATTTTGTATTTAACAATACTGTATTGATTGCAACACATACATCATATATACACATACATACAATTTCTATCCTTATAAATAAAAAGAAGTATGAGTATGCGTATTCATAAAAAATGATCAATATTTATGTATCATTGAACAGGACACTTGTGAAAGTAAAATTCAATGTACATATCAGTACAGTACAGTATTGGTTTTTGGTCAAATAAGCAGATAATAATTAAATATAAATTTTAGATGTAAAACTGATTATTGTATATGTGATAGGTATTAAGTGATTCAAACCAGGAAAAAAAAAATATTAAGGTTGAAGCAACACGATCAAAGGATGCATGCAATGCGTGTGTGTGTGTGTGTGTGTGTGTGTGTGTCTGTCTGTCTGTGCGCTGTCTTTAATTACTACCTTTGAAACCTGTCTGGGTTTTGTTCTTCTGCCTCTGACAGGGCACCTTTTTATGATCCATCAATCTCCATGCCCACTTGGCACATTGCGGACAAGCAGAAAACCTTGATATGAAAGATAAAAAAGCATATCAAGTGATGAAATTATTAGGATATCTAGTGAAATCACTTGGTGTGTCTCGCTTGGTTAAACGACTATTTGGATTGTTTGTCTTTCTTTGAAATTTTTTTAGCTTTGTCGAGAATAGTATAAAAAGAAATTGTTCAAAAAGAAATAGTTCAAAAGAAATTGACTTGTTATTATTTTGTAGTGTAGTTAAAAGGTAGATTTGATCAGATGCAGGTTCCACTAACTGTGGTTAGAAGACCAAGGCACACAGTTGATTTCTTTTGTAACAAAAATAACCTGGAGGGAGAGGTTAAGAGAGGTTAGCATATTATCAGTGTTCCCTCTGGATAGTCACATTTAACTCACACTTTATTTAATTAAAATATTATTGTTAGCTGGCTGGATAATACAAAGCATAAATAATGCCATACTGGCCAGTTTGTAATATTACAGTACTGTGATGGAACGGGAGCTCCCCACAAGGGCAAAACTAAGCACCACAAACTGCATTATTTTAAAGATTAATTGAATGAATGTTAATTGTTGATTTTTTGATGAAGGAGGTTTTAAGTATGCCACTTGCCATCTGCTTGGTTAATTAGTACAGCTGTAGGCCATCGTTGATCAGCAAGAACATAAAAGGTAGCTAGTTAGTTTTGTTCGGAGCTGAGGGAAAGGTTAGGGTTAGGGTTGTTGTTGTTGTTGTTGTTGTTGTTGTTGTTGTTGTTGTTGTTGTTGTATTAGTGTTATATAAATATGTTTTGATTTGCCAAACTACTGCATCCGGCCAGCTTGAGACAAAGTTCCGTCTGAACTTTCCTCACTTTCTTCCCATTTTATCCTCAAACAATTCAATAAGAACTCAATGTCAATAAATAAATAACTGCAGTTAGTCTTCCTTGTCAACAGGGGACACCCACATTCTCCACCATATTTAACAACCCCCTGGGTGTTAGGTGTGTCATTACTAGCAGGTTTGATAAAACCACCAATGGGAGATAGTTTTATAAAAGAAAAAACTTCCCTTTCAGAACTTTCAGCTATTTTACAAAAATAGTTCAGACAGCCAAATGTCATGTAAAACTGATTAGCATGACAATGTATGCAAAACAACAATGGAAAATGAAGTTTTATTAAAAGTAGTTTATTTAAAACTTTATGAATACATAAATATACACACACATATTCTGCCGTTTCAGAAAAGCCGACGTGTACAGTGTTTGGTGGGCAAGGAGTAGTCTGCCCTGTGGAAGCCATACTATAAAAGAAAAAAAGGCAATTGGGAATAGATAAAAAGATATGTTGAATATGTAAAATTTTAAATGTATTATTCACTGTAGAACAATGAATTCCCTTACATGACAGTGGAAAGTGAATTCCAGCTTCCCCTTTGGTCCTCAAGAAAAATAGTCTTGATATCATAAAGATCAAGTTGCTTTCTGCTGGTCGTTTCCATCGGTTCCTTATAATTTCTTCCAGACTTTCTTCCAGACCTTTTAAGCCTGCACAATTGTGAAAAAACGATCGTATAGATTTTTTTTCCGTTTAGGTCATAGCTAATTAGTTCGAACAAAAACAAGGTCACCTATTATAGTTAAACCTTAATCTGAGTTTTTAATAATGTAGCTTTAAGTAATTTGATCTACTAGAGGCAGCCGTGAGAAGGCGTATGCTAGCAGTTGTAAGGAGCTAGCAAAAATATACAAAAGATTGCCATTTTTATTGCCTGGTAAATTCATTTGCAGGCTGACATATCGCCATGCAACGGTTTTTTATTTAGGTCCTTATTGTATATGCAGCTAACATACTTTTGTACAGGTCAGGGAGCTCATTGACACAAAGAATAAGTCTTTCATTAATGAACTCCGCCATGTTGACAAGGAAAAGACACCCCTGTAAATCTAGTGGTTGCTATCGGTTTCAGCATTACCGCATGGTCAAAGTTGAAATAATTTGAACTTTGAGCGCAACTTCGCCAGTTAACCGTGATGCAAGGTGGGGCGCAAACTCCAAAACTGACCGCAATGCTATGTCCATTGGAAAACAATGGGCTGTACTGCGCAGTACACATTTTCACGTATCATTTGAATGGACCTTAACGGCTTGTGATTGCAAAGCAGCACTGCAACACACACTGACATAGTCAAGATGCAGTAGAATGAGCTACTGTGGAAAAAAATATCAATCAAAATGTGTGAACACAAAGGAAGAAAATACCTTTTTGTCACTGATTATATATCACCATTGTTAAAAACCTTTAATCCACCGCAAAAACAAATACAGGTTGAGCATCCCAAATCCAAAATGCCTGGACCAGGAGTGTTTCGGATTTTGGAATATTTGCATATTCATAATTAAATATCTTGGGGATGGGACCAAAGTCTTTACAAAAAATCAATTTATGTTTCATATATACCTTGTACACATAGCCAAAAGGTAATTTCATACTTACAAATGGACAGCCATAAAGACTATTAAATAAAAAATTTGAATTAAAGACAAACGGTTCGTAGTAACGAATGTGGGAACTAGTTTGCTACGCTCATGAAAACATACCGTGGCGTCCGTGGTTCGTTGACTCGAGCATACCCAGGCCAGTCTGTTTCGAATCACGTGCAGTGAGCGTTGTGTTCCTTAACATTGTATTTGGTTTTACAAATTTTCTCTTTGGAATTGTTTCCTAAGTGTTTTATACGTATAGAAAGGTAAAATATATGACCACCAGATGTTAAATACGGAACCATATGTACGTGATCCGACTTACATACAAATTCAACTTAAAGACGGTCTCAGGAATGGAACTGTTTCGTAACCCAGGGACTGCCTGTATTTTTGTACCTCAAAGCATAGAATAAGCAAAAAACACAGTAAATAATGCACTTAGGTCTGGCATTGACGATGGTTGGTAACAAACTGACCCCAACAGAGCATCAGAGCATCATATGGGCAAGTCAGGTCTGTAATTTTGTCGTTTTGGATTTTGGAGCATTTCAAATTTACGATTTTCGGATATGGGATGCTCAACCTGTTGTGAAACAATTGTTAGATGAGCGGTTTTTGCAAGTTGTGGTGTACATTAGGAGTTAAATGTCCAGATATTTTTCAAGACATGCTGTTCAAAATGAGTTTGACTTTGAATAGGAGGGTAATATTTAACTCAAAATGGAGAGATGTCATAAGAAGCTAAATGAAGTAGAGCGATGTAAAGTTGTACTATTGCTGCAGCATAAAGCCTGTCAGCTGTCAATGGCATTTATATCATTTCTGGATCAAAAATACTACTCCAACATCTACTCTGCTGGGCAGACTTTATTTCCATGAGACATCTTTGCCAGACTGTAGTTGTTTATGCTCTGTGTAAAAAGATAAAGTAATTTGTTAATCTGACTGAAAATTAACATATAGTAATCACATTCGTATATAAAGGCACATACAGTTTAATACTGAATTGAATGAATAAAAATTTTGCTAGACCTTCTTGAAGTTCTGGGGAACTGTTGAAAGAAAGTCTCTACTACTGCATGGTAAATTGATATAGCGTGACACTCACCTATGAGAACCATTTAATAGTCACATTTAGAGACCTATAAAGCTTTGGTTTAGATATTGTGCCCTGAGTCTACAAAAGAAAATCCGCCCTCAATGGCAACTGGAGTGATGCAGGGGTTATACCTTTAACATAGCTGGATAATGTTTGTGCAAACAAGCTGGGCATTGTTCTATCTACTGCAAAATGATTTGTGGGGCCAAAGTCAAGATGATTGTATGTGTAACCAATGTGTGTTTCGGAAAACCAGACTAGGAATCAAACCTGGATCCCTGACCTGCCGCATGTGAGGTACAACCTCTAATAAGAGAAACGATTATCTTGTTGTGCTAAAGACCAAAGTCCCAAAATCTGGGAATCAATCATTCTCTTGTCTCAACTCCAAGGGCTGATGTCACATTTCCTGTTGTGAACTCACCCTTAACAAGCTCTGCTACATATGCACAATGGTCTTATCTGACCTTATAGACCAAGGTATGGAAGCTAAGAGACTTTTGTGGATCTCTCAAGTAAAACCACAAGGGGTATTGAATGTTTGCAGTTGTTAAAAGATCAGTGTATACTTTCGTATCCCTATAGAGGTATGCAATCCCTCAGCAGATGCTGTGTAGCTATATGTTTTAGAAGCAATGTCCATGACAGGATTGTCAATTAGTTATGAGCCAGTATTAGGCAGATACTCACCAAAGATGACTTGTGTCTTAGGCTGGTTAGTAGGGGTAGGAAGATGACAGATGCATATGAAATCAGTTTAGGCAAAAATGCACAGAAAATATGTGGGGCTTTGTAATGTTTTATTGTTTCCTTCAGATTATTTTCTGTATGGTTGGAAGTCTATGTAAAGGATGTAAGTGGTGAGAATGGCATACAGTTCTTATTCATTGATCCTTTAGGGGTGTTCTCCTTAGACACACTAGCTATGGCGCCATTATTCTGTCCTTCATGTGTGTTGATTTTCATGATGATCTTGCTGTTTACTCCAAAATACTTTTAGACTACTTGTGGGAGAGGTACAGGCCAAAATATTCAGGAGTTATTGCCCAAATATAACGTATGTATTTGATGAGTGTGAACTGCAGTTGTATTTCTTTTCACTGTAATGATAACTCACCAATAAGGGACTGACTGAAGGTAAGAAATAAGAGTCAGGTGATATACAGTACTTTTTAGTAGAGAAGGGTTAAGTGGCATGGAAACTCAACATACACTACTACTGTCTTATTAGTGGATTAAAATATGTTTGGTTTTTCTATGCTTTTGACAGCATCTGGTGGAATCATGCTGCAAATGTTGCTCAGTATGTAGCAGAACACTACACATTTTGCATAAGCTCTTACAATCCAAACACTTCTAATCATCTGTTCATATCCACGATTTCTCTGGATTCCAAACATCTTGATTTTGACTTGCCTTGACTCGTTTTAACACTGTGACCAAAGCAAATATAATCTTGGCAGTTTATTATTGTATTCTGATGCATGGCAGAGAATTCATAACCACAACAGAGAAGAAAAAGACTTAATGGAGGCTGAATTAACTCACTGAATTGCACTCAACTGCATGCAAATATGAATACAACATTTCTGAACCCATTAAAATTGATGGACGTTTAAGTACTTTTAATAATGGATACCACTGCATTCTGTTTGGTGTTTTATCAGAGCTCTAGTTACAATATATTTACACTGCACTTGTAGAGGTCATTGGTGTCACTGACAAGAAAGGAAGAGACTATGAAGCCTTTTATTTGGTGGAGTTAAAAAGTGCAGCAAACACACAGCAAATGTACTGCACTTTTAATTTAGAACATTAAAAAAAATTTTTTTTTGAAAATCTAAACCATACTCAGGTGCACAACCCTGGTCCTCACTGTGGGTGCAGCTCCACAGCCTGGATGTCAGTCCAGGCCGGTTTGGGAATGTCCTAGCTGCACTAGAGCTGGGCTTCAATTGAGGCAATCAGTACACATTTCCATTGTAAAACTAGAGCCAATAACACATAATCTACTTTAAACTACAAAAAACTAAACGTAGGACACACACACAAAAGCGTTGAATGAAATTTTGGGCATCTGAATACCATTATTACGACATGCATGACCATGACAAATGGTTTTGAGTGAACTCTTATGTGAAAAGTAGACGTGCTTCAACTGTCTGTATGCTCCATGTATCCATGCACAGAGTGTTTCCTTTTTTTGCACCTGCCCTTATTGCCTGTTGGGGGGGGGGGGGGGGGGG